>WOVY01005748.1:0-54834 GCA_013436015.1 Rhipicephalus annulatus
CAGTCTGCCAGGTCACTCGTAGCCACAATACATATGCTCAGTATATCTATTTTGCCACTCTCAAAGCGCCACTTTTCTAGTACGACAGCCTTTGCTGGGTCATTCTTGACACCGATATTCTTGATAATTTCATTCTATGTTTGGCTTTGCAGGAGTGACCGGAGCACAGCTGTCTGTTGATTCTCTCAGCACTCACTACCTGCTCGCAAGGTCTGTTTGCTCATTACCAGCTTTTCATTAGTCAAATTTAAGCTAGTTGTAGTTAAGCAGAAGTATTGTTCTATTCATTTACTCTCATAAATGTTCTAGAACATTCAAACTAGCAATTTAAGCGTTGTCACAGAGTAATGATACCAGAGCCTAGCGCTCTGCCTTCTGCATGAGTAGTTACCTCCTTTACTCTAAGCATGCTATATCGACAAAGTTTAAACGAAATAAGCTTAATAATGCTGTAATTTAACTTTATATCTCACCAAATAAATGCTCGGATGTGTAGACGGTATGTTCTTTTTGCTTGCTGTTAGCTTGCCTTTTTAAGCTCAGCACCGGGAAGTAAGCCTGCATATATGCAGAATAATAAATATATGTCCAGGCATGGAACGTCGTATGAATCATAATTTTGTTGCTCTTATCCAGCAGTAACTATGAGCTGGCTAACTCATGCAAGAGCTGACGTGCCAATCTCAAATCAAGTTGTGAGTCTGGGTCAAAGTGGGGTGTGTAATATTTTGGTGAACTTGAGTCTGCTTGAGAAAAATTTTAATGAGTGAGTGAAAGTGAGATCTAACTGAATAACATATTTGGTGTGGTGCTATCTTGTGGTGCTACCCACTCAACTCCAGAAATACTGTCAGGCTTACATATACCCATGTGTATACTCGTCTCTTTCCACATATTTCAAAACATGCAGAAGATAAAAATTTTGTCCAGTGGTAGAACTGTTACGACTAATTCTGCATTATATGCATTCTTTCAGCAACTGTGATACTTGCCAAGTCCGACAGAGTGCTTGATCTGGAGCGCAGGCTTGACCTGCAGCAGAAGCGGCGGCGTAAAGCAGAAAGGGAGAGAGACAGGCTTCGCGAGTCACTTGGCCGTGTGTTTTCTAGTGACCAAATCAATCTACTAGAAAAAGGGAACCATGTGTGGGAAGTCTTGGTCGCCAGCATCGCTTCAAAAGGTGCTCCACGTAAAGGTTGCCCGTGGCAGCAAAGGATATGAGTTTGTTAGAGAAAACATTGCCCCTTTACCAGCAACAAGAACCCTGCAGATACACATTGAGCACATAAAGTTCAAACCTGGTAAATACTACTACAACTATCATTTAAGAAGTATTTAAGACGTCCCCTGAGAAGCTTGAACCACAAACTTCGAGCAGGTTGACTTTGTAGAGTTCATAAAAAATGAAATAAAATAAAGCTAATCAATCATTATATGCAGGTATCCTGCATGAAGTTTTTGCAGCCCTGAAAGAGAAGGTGGCTACAATGGCCCAGAGGAAAGACATGCACGTCTTTTGATGGACGAAATGCACATTTCACCTGGGCTTGATTACGATGCGGTCCACAGGGAACAATATTGGTAGTATAACTGGGTTTATCAATTGACTGACTATGCTTTAAGTGGTTTATGTTCATGCATTTGAGTGGTCTTTAACTTCATTGATTGTATTTTTTTTAGGTCAGCCAACCGTGCGCCCTTCAAATTCATCCACAAACGACCAACTTGCAAACCATGCACTTGTTTTATGCTGGCGGGGTTGACAAGCAGGGTGAAAACAAGCCGTTGCTTATCAGCTGACATGTAAGTTGTGATGCTTTTTTCATGCCTGTGCCACTTTAGAACATTTAAATTTCCTGGCCCCTTATATTTTCTTCACCGCACCCATTGTGCTCTGAGGCCTGGTTGCTGTTTTTTCTAGAGGGTTACATGTCTAGTATCTTCTTATAATATGAAATGCAATTTAGAATTTTTGCCTAGCACCTTTTTTCTAGAAAGTTGGGCATATAGGCCACACTTCTGCTAAAATCATTTTTACACAGTTATCTGGTGTGCGTTTTCTGATTTTCTCTCTTTGGTAGCCTCATCTTTTGATGCAGGAGAAGTAAAGAACTGCCTCTTTGATGTAATTAAGCAATTCTGAAGCTGTTGGCCATAACAGTCAGCGCTGTTGTGACTGACATGGGACTTGGCAACATGACCATTGGCGACTGTGTGGTATACAAGCTTCAAAGTATGGGAAACTGAAAATCTCATAGCCTCCACCCTTGCGGGAAAGGAAGGACGCTGTACTTCCTGCTGATGCACCTCATCTCTTGAAAAATCTCAGAGGTCACCTTATTCGAGGCCAGAAGATAATTCTACATGACACTACTGTTAAAAAAGAGAACCTTCCAAGCGACAAGGTAAGCTTAGTGTATTGCCTTCTAGTTTCCACTGCATTGGCTTGGTTTGTGAACACAAGCTGCCTCACTGGATCCAGATGCTGTCAATGGTTTTTTTATTTGTTAGGTAACCGGCGATACCCACGTTTTGAAAATAGTTTTTTTCATTTGCAAGTGACTCGCATACCTTAATGTAGCCACTACGGCCAAGTGGCAACAGATATTGTCACTGTGCTGTAAACGGCATCTTTTTAGTAGTTTAGTAGCGCTGACAGTTGGTATGGGTTCATGGTTAAGAACGGCGCCAGGAATACGAGACACAAAAAGAAGAAAACAACAAGACGAGCGCCTTATCTGTTTTTGTGACCACTTGCTTTTATATATGTGTCAGTCGACTAACAAAAAATTAGTTGAATTAGTTGAGAGTCCGGTGCCCGTCCTTGTGCTTTCGTTATTTTTGTGTCACATGTTCTTGCGCCATTCCCAACCATAACCAAGTTTGCCTAATATTTGGCGAAAGAACTAAATACCGTTGAATCGAGCTGTGCAACATTCTTAAGTATGCCTATCAGAAATCTTAGCCTAAATTCTAACAAGATCGTGCCCCTGGCACTGCTGCTGAAACGTGTCCATGCTAGCGACCATATCCATGCTTTCGTTGCACGTATTCATTGCAAAGCCGACATGAGCATGTTGAATGTGAAGCCGTGAAGACAGTTCACACAGAAACTGTGCCCTGTGGTCAGTAACAAATAAAAAACACTATCACGCGTTCTATATGCCAATGGAATAATCAGTTTTGTCATCATTTGACAATAAACATCAGTGAAGTTGCCGTGACTTGTAAATATTGTCAACCAATGGCCTCCCATTTGTTAAAAACTACGCTTGCGAGTGTGCTCAGTGCGAGTTTCGTGTAATTCAAGCATTCATGAATATAATGATATAGGCTTCCATGCATTGTAACATTGTAAACTAGCTGTTGCAAAACTGTGCCAACAGCTATGTCAGAAACATCCACCATAATGGAAATCGGCACGACTAGTTTTCTTTGCGCCACCAACATTAATTACACAGTACATTAGAAATCCCATGAGGATTGCATCCAAGAGAGGACAGAAGATTTTCAGGAAAAATTCGTAAAGCAGGGGCTGCCTTGCAGCTGATGTTCTACAAGTGGGCATTGCCGGCTTGTTGAAACAAGTTGTCAGCCAGTGCACTTTTCAAAATGCTGGCTCCTGCATAACCCATTTACGATTTTTTTGTCGCTAAATAGTACAGGTCATTAAGGATTCATTTATGGGTGTTATTAGACAGAAAGGCACTAATTGAATTGTGGAATTAAAAAACAATTATTTAGTGGTCAGGGGTCGTTTAACTAGTAACGCACATGCTATGTTGTGACAACTTGATAACCATTTAAGTCAAAGTGCATACTTATGTCCTATACTTCTCAGGTCTCCCTAGAGCACACAAAGAAGGCCTGTGAACTTGACGCGAAGCATCAGCTGAAGCTCTTGCCACACTTGAAGCTCCAGGACTTGGACCCTTCGCATTCCGAAAAAAATGAACGTTGCTACAGCACATGCTCTTTTTCACCACGCTACAGCTGCTGGCCTTCGGTACCTTGTACACAAAAATCATCTCCCAGAAGAAGCTCTCACTACAGCATTTTTCCTTGAACAAGTTTTCTGATGGTTCGCTATCATGACGTCACGAACCATGGAGACTGCTCTGAGTGAGCTCTGCCCTCAGAAAGGAGATGAAGCGAAGTGCTTTCTCATTACTTTCATAGGTATGGTGACAGACATGATGATTGTCGACAGAACAAGTAAAAGTTCCTGGAAGCCCCTTTAAATAGGTGCGTGGTCTCTCCACACTTCGTGCTGTGGAGTTGCGCCAGCTGTATATTGCAGAAAGGCAATTTAGGTTTTTGATGTTGAGCAGGCTGAGCCAAGATGCCTTAGAGATTTTATTTAGCACAATTCGTTTGAAAATACAAATTCCACGTGCAAGAGAATTAAGGCAACTTTTAGGGCAATCGTGCTGGCACAATTCTCGCAACCAAGCCGCCATGGCTCCTATGCAGTCGATGACGCGCAAGATCTTTTAGCTTCGCTCAAAGATTAAGGCGGATACGAGAAGCAATTAGACAAACAGGTGGGATACTAGCATTGAGAGCATTCAGAGCTGTGTGAGGAGGAAGAAGATAGCTTTCTTTATTTTTCTGGATACATCGCATATGCTGTTATTCACAAGTACAAACTGTGCCGTATATGCAAGGGGAGCATGGTTGACAGCAACAAGGCCATTCTTGAGCTTGTGGCCTTGAAATGCTACATAAAGGAAAGACGAAATTCACTGAAAGTTCCGTCTGACTTGCTTGTAAAATTGCCGCAGGAGTGTGAGAAACTTTTTCAAGTGAATGAATCTCGGCTACTCGATTCAAGCTGCTCATTGAAGAGCTTAAGAAGGGCTGCTGATGAAAAGTTTGAAACTTTCAAAAAATTCCATCATGCCACAATGTAGCACAGAGGGCTGCAGCCCATTTTTTTCCTTGCAGGCTGAGGTTTGCATTAAAGAAAAAAAATGCTGAGCTTTTAATACAACTTCAGCAATCTGCTAAGTGTGGCTTCAAAAGCGTTGGAATGCGCATGTTGTGCCAAAGTGTCAATTAGGGCACCACGTTTACGTTATAATTCAACTAATTTTAGAGGTATAGCAATTATAGTTGGGGGGTTTGACTTCACACAACCACATTATGATTACGAGAGATGCCGCAGGGGGGGGGGAGACTAAAAGTTTCGACCACCTGTGGTTCCTCAACAAGCAGCTAAAATTATTCTCAGTTTCAGCCGATGACAATGCCACTAGAGTCTGCAACATCAAGAGTAACAGTGTGTATGCTTCCTAATAAATCGCCATTACTAATTTAGAGTTCACGCTTTGAAATTTTTTTTTCACAATTTCAGGCACCACCCATGATAATAGTTCTCTCTTAGAGCGGCTAATCTGTGTTTCTTTTTCAAGGCACTCGTTATTGCAACAAAATTTGTCTAATATGGTAATTTATGTGTTATAGCCAACATTTTAATTAAACTTCGTGATTATGAAGCCATCATTCGTTGTTAATGTATCAGTCAAATGAAATTTTCGGCAAGAAGTATACTTGAAATTTGTTTTTGGTTATGCGGACACCAGGAAGAGATAAGTTATACCTTCGACAAAGGTCAAGGAACGTCGCACGACTGGTCGAATATGGTACTGTCTTCATATGCAATTGTAAGCTGCAAAATGAAATTGAATGAAAACAAACTTATTATGCAGGAGGTTACATATGCCCAAACGTCATTGTATCTTGCTCTGTTTTCCTATTGTAGATGCCGGTATACTTTGCAATGTCAGTGCACGTCAGACACCAGATGGTCGAAATTTTCGAGTTCGATACTACAACATCGCTCATAAAGATATCGCGGTTTTGGGACGTACAACCCCGGATATCATTTCCTTGCTCCTAGTCAATTCGAATAGCATATACAAGTGGTGTACAGAAGTTTTTGTATAGCGTGTCAAGTGCTAAAGTCTGTTCAGTCAAATGAGCTAGCACTTGGCATATATTTTTGTAATGTTATGGAAGTGCAGTGCAATATGTATTTGCTTGTGTTCAATGTATTAGGATGAGAAAAGTGCGCTAAACGCCTCGTTATGTTTTTGTGGTGTTATAGAAAGATTTCACGAGTGCAATTGACGCCTCGTTATGTTTTTGTAGTGTTAGAGAGGTGGTAGTGTTAATAATGTTTCTATGTTTGCTTGTGTTCTTTGTTTTACGCTGTGTCAAGTGCAATAAAAGTCTCATGATATGTTTCAATTGAGTTATAAAGATGCTAATGCAAAAAAAAATGGTTGTATACATGCTTGTGTTGTTTCAAAATGGATTTAGTGCAATGAAACCTTCATGATAAGTTTTTGTGGTGCTATAGAAGCGCAGTGCAATAAATATTTGTATGTTTGCTTGTGTTGATTCCTTGAGTATGTGAAGAGTGCACTGAAAGCATGTCTAAGTGTTTGTAGGTGTTGTAGAAAGAGGTGACGAGTGCAATAAAAGCCTCCCTATGACTATGATTTTCAGTGTTATAGAAGTTTTTGTGTGATAAATGATTCCATGTTTCCTTGTGTTCATTCATTCAGGTTGTGGCCAGTGCAATAAAAATCTCAAGATAGGTTTTTATAGTGCTACAGAGGTGCAGTGCAATATTTGTATCTTTACTTGTGTCCACTGATTTAAAATGTGACAAGTGTAATAAAAGTCCTATGAAGATATCCATTTTCTAGTTAATGTGCAAGAAAATTTTGAGTACAAGGCACCAGCTATGCTTCGTGCTTGTATAATTACGTTAATTGCATGTTGTGCAGCGGGTGTTGCTATAGAAAGATTAGTGTTCAGTGAGGAATAAGTAAACGCTTGGCTTCTTTTTATCTATGCGCTGTACTACTGCGAAACTTCCTCTATTTGCATTACCCAGAGATGCAGTGAATAGGTTATACGTGTAGAGTTGGTCAGTGTAAGTCGGCTGCATACGTCCAAATTGGTCTGACTGTTTAAACGCTAAAAAGGGAGAAGTTAACCTAGAATTATTCGAATCGGCAAGGTGTTTTAGTTAGCGCGTTAGAATAATGCAGCTTTTAAATCTTAAGCGAAAGGAATGTTGGACGCGACAGGGCTGTTGAACGATTCAAATCAGCTGTCGTTGAGCCGCGATTGTAATTCGAGAGCCCTGGGTAACACGGGCGTTTGCGCGGCCACTCTCGCTCGCTATCCAGCTAGATTCAGTTGAAAAATTGAATACAGCTGGCTTTCTCACACACTTTACGAATGAGCCCAACGCAACAAAAAAGTTATATAACTGCCTGGCTCAATCGCAATCAAGAGTGCAAAAATAATCTAATATCTGTAAATGGGTTAAAACAGCGGAATAGAAAACAAAGCGAATGTGCGGGTAACTATAAATATATATCGCTGTTTCAACGAGCCGATCCACTATGCCTCATTATTATATACCAAGAGCGTAAGCATAATATGAATGCTTGTTGGAGTAAATGTAGCAACAGAGTTTCGCTCTTACCTTCCTAAAAATTGAAAAGACAAAAAAAAAATGCCGGTACTCAGAAGCGCTATCGCTGCTTCTACGCGGGTGGTGAGTGGCTTCCCCGCAAGACATTTGAACCCAAGATGGCATACCTTGGCACAACTCTGCTACCTAAATGTAGCATATCGAGTAACTCTATCACACGTGAGACATGAGCGCCACCTGGCAGTCTTCTTGCAAAACGAAGCACGTGGCTTTGAGACGGGTGTGCGCACCCATCTCAGAGGTGATAAGGTGAGGAACGCAAAGCGACGGGTAGGGGTGCAAACTACCATCGCGTCTTAGCAAAGCGTTGGAAACACTCACCTTTTTGTGGAAGCATCGCATGGTCAGCGCAGCGTGATAAGCGCTATGGTCCTTAAAAATTACTTATGTATGCATTTTCTTGTAAAAGATGCACATGTAGATTATATGCGTGTTATGGTGTCCCATACTTGCGCAATAATTGCTCAATTGACAGTTGCACAAGCATGAACGCTAATCCTTGAGCAACATTGGTAGGCGCTGCGGATGGGGTCGGCCGTTTCAAGTACCCGGTGCCGTCAAGAGTGGACAAACAGACAAATGTACATACATACATACATACATACATACATACATACATGCATACATACATACATACATACATACATACATACATACATACATACATACATACATACATACATACATACATACAGACAGACAGACAGACGGAAATTTTTGCGTGGAAGGTCCCCAAAAAAGAATATCGTCTTTAAAAAACGAAATTGGCGTGCCTCTGTGGTAGAGTACCGAATTGGCACGCAGGGCACCAGCGTTCTTATCCCACCGTGTCTTAGGTGGTTTTCAGTTTTTTTTTCTTATTTCGTCCAATAGTGGTAATGGACACCGTTAGCAGCGGCAGACAACTAGGTGCCCGTAACCCTTGTTGTGATCTCCTCTTCTTTTCTATCTCTTTCCTTTCTATTATTCCCCTTTTTCCCCACCCCAAGTGTAGGGTAGCCAACCGAGCCAAGCTTAACCTCCCTGTTTTTCCTTTCTATTTATCGCCCTTTTTATCTCTCTCATAACAGCTTTTGTTGTAAAAATTATGGGCCTGAGTGAACATCGAACTAGGATCGTTAGCGTATCAAGCAGGTTTTCTACCACAGATCCACACGTCTGCTTCGAAATACAGAGAGAATAACTTCCACCTGTTTGGAAATGCAGAGAAAGAATTTGCATGCTTTACAAACAAACGCATCCTGTATACATGCTTCACAAAGCAATATGCATTGTCGCATTAATAATGCGTGGTACAAACGTACATTGCGATCGGGCACCAGAACATGTGATTACCATGGCTTCATGGTTTAAAGTGGACCACTCACTACAAAAGACACACACGTTACAGCGCTTCTACGCTCAAGGCCACGTAGTGGGTGCATAAAAGTTCGAAAAAATTTCTCGCGCAGAATTTCCCGTGGTTCAAAGCATGCTATACAATACATACAATGCAGCAATATGTGAAAGATACACTAGCACAAGCCACTTTGAACTCAATACGCAATATAGACAGGACATCACTATCCCGTTCAACTTTTAAGGTTGAAGCTTAAGGGTAGCCCAATTTAGATTTTGGATAATTAGGAACAATGGTAGTTACCAAACTGTATACTATACTGACGGTCTTATCTGTGAAAGAGATAGCGCCGACTGTGTCATTAATTCTCAAGCATGTAGATTATATCAATGATTTAGTTAGTCGAATTGTGTTTATTAGTGCAAGAGCAACTAAGGCTAACCTGCACCAGATGTCACGTGTTTCGTAATAACAAGAACGTTATACGTAATTATAAAGTTTAGGTAAAGGTTCGTTGTCTATTAGGAATTAACAATGCTGCGTTGCCCTGGATAACTATAGGTTGTTCGTCCAATGCCTGGAACAGCTCATATCTGTTTCCTCCTGTGTCCTTCCCCGCGTCTGGGAAATGATCAATTCAGAACATATGCACATAAAGTGGCATCAAAACACGTTTCCAAAAAATCAGTCTGTTTATCGCATCAAAATTTGCGCGCCTAGTAAGTGCGCGACAAAATGGCACGCACACGCACGGCTGTGCGGAGGGAATGCCTAGAGCTCTTCTAGTGATGACGCTGTGCGCCATCAACCTGGCAGCAACGAAAAGCATAAGGCCCTAACCACACGTGCGCGTCACAACGCGTCAGCCCAAGGTCACGGCTTAATGTGCGCGCTCATGGAGGCTTCCTGCCTCGCTTGGCCTTGATAGCTCCGCTCTTCCAGAATGACTCGCGCTCTGAGTGGGCACCCTTGATGACGCTCTGTATGGCCAACGGGATCTTGGGACTCGCGGCCTTCTGGGCGATGGCACTTGTCTGGCCTGAGGTATCTGTGGGCACAGGGTTTCCAGGAGACGAAGGTGGCAGATCCTCTGGCATTGACTTCGAAACGTCGGCCCGCTTTGAATGCTCAGCTTCCTTGGTAGCCTCATCGAATGCATGTTTTGTGATCATGTTCAGGGTCTGCGATAAGTAGTAAGTCAAAAATACGTCGCATAAATAAGTTGACATGGCTAGAACCTCGTACGAGGAGAATATATTTTATAACTGTTGCAACCATCATACCCTTCCTGAGCACACGGCATTATTAAAGTACAATGATCCCGGTTGTTTTCTGAAAACATCCCAAAGGGATGAAAAGCCTGGTAGACAGACATGGGGGCTTGAGGGTAGAAATGTGAATAGCCTTTGAAACTGATAAAAGAACATGGCGTGGCCGTAGTGGGAATGGAGACGGAAGGAAAGCATATATAGAGTACGAGACCCACCGAGCTTAATGTAAGGTTAGAAAAAAAAAGTCACAGCATATCCATGGAGCGAGTGATGATTAGTAAGGCGAAGCGTTTGTCAGTCCGTCCGTGCTTTCGTCCGCCCATTCGTTCTTGCTTCCGTCCGTCCATGCATCTGCCCCGTACGTCCGACCGTGCGTCTGTTCGTGCGGCCGTCCCTCTGTCTCTCTCTCTGTATATCTGTCCATACGTTGTCCATCCATCCGTCTGTCCACCCGCCTGAACGCTCGCACCTCTGTCTCTCTGTGCGTCCATCCATCCGTATATCTAGTGAACACTCCAAGTACAGCCATCTTACATCTTTTCATCATGTATTAATCTTATACAAGTGCCGCCATCCAGCGGACATTCTAAGGACCGCTCTTTCGGGTATGTGCCAACGGTGGCTACATACAACATCGGAGGATGGGCGGACCCACAGCCTAAAGAGCTTCGCTCCTAAAAATTATGGGAGCAGTGTCCTTTCCTGAGCTCTTTGCAGACTCTCTTCGAGCCAATAATACAGGTACACGTACAAGGTACACACTACGCAATAAACCACCCGGAACTTCCTGGAAATAGGCAAGCATCCAATATAACGCTATTCCTTATTCTGCGCATCAGCGCGATGTCTACTACACAAATGTAAGGCATTATGCAAATTTAGTTTGTGCTATGGGCCTTGGCTAAGGTCGATGAAGAATTGTTGCTGAGCCCTTCATAAAGGGTAAAAAGCATTCAATTAGCGATCCACTCGTGCAAGAATAGGCAAGCTGAGACGGCTCGTTGTTATTTAACACCTATATCACATAATGATAACACATTTTCTTCCCCAACATGATGCCTGTAGATGGTGTCATGTCGAGCGTGTGGTGTCAATTTTCATGAAAGGGAACGCACGAGCATATGGAATGCGTGCTCCGGCTGCTGTTTGCACTGCGTTCTAGCGGGAGCCAATACAGCTCCTTTTCGCGTCATCTAGCGGCGAGCAAAAAAACTATAATCAGTAATCATGACCGAACTAAAGGAGCAGCACGCTCTCGCGTCGCTCCAATAGTCTGGCCATGTGGTCATATTGAACCGGCGGCGAGATTACAACACCCTCCCCCTTCAAGGTGATTTCACAAGAGGCCCGGCTTCTTGCGTAATCCTTGAAGAGGGCAGGAATTAGAGTCGTGATTGATTGATTCGATTGATATGTAGGTTTTATTGGTACAAAACCACCATGCAATTAAGGGACGCCGTAGTGGAAGGCTCCGGAAATTTCGACTACCTGGGGTTTTTTAACGTGCGCCCAAATTTGAGTACATGCGCCTACAGCATTTTCACCTCCGCCGAAAATTCAGCTGCTGCAGCTGGGATTCGATCCCGTGACCTGCCGGAAAGCAGCCGAGTACCTTAGCCACTAGACCACCACGGCGGGCAGTTTCAGTCTTGCCAACGATTCCATGTCACGAATGATTGGTTGTTTCTCTCGCCATTACATCATGCGAAAATAGGCTGCGGATGCGCTCGCTCCCGCTTGAACGTGTTGCAGACAAAAGCGCCGAGCATAGAGGCCACGCTTTCGTGTGCTACTTTTCTTAGACACAGACAGTGTACATTCGCGGGGAACGTAAATTTCTTAGCGCCCTTCCCCACGCTCTTCCTTGTAGGGGCTCTTGAACGCTTAGAAGGGAGGATCGGTGAAGGGTGTAGGTTGTTTGCTAGTGGTGCCTGGAAGTGCCAAGGTTTATTGAGCGACAGCCACGCCTTCGGCTCCTTGTAACCTTCCTTGCGTAGGGTTCACGAAAAAGAATTTAAGCATTCAATGCCTGACATAAGACGAAGCCAGTCACTCGTGCCCAGGTGCATAATTCGCTTGTGGTTGCCTAGGAGGGCCACGTTGTCAATCAAACGCGCAAACGCTCTTCAGCGCGCTTTGAACGTTTTTTTTTCGGTATGTGCCTGCAGTTCAACAACGTGTACGACCGACAAATGCCTCACCTCGAAGAATTTCTCCCAGGCAGTGATTGCAGCGGGCTTCATGGCCGACTTGTTGCCCTCGATCATCTGGCTCAACGCGGCCGAGAAGAAGCCTTCAAAATGCTCTGCCTTGACTCCTTCGCGGTGGGCGTGTTCGACCGCGTTCTGACGTGTCACCGTCAAAAGGAGTTCGTAGTCGTCGACCGAGTTGACGATGGCAGTAAGCTGGTAACCAACGGCTTGGCCGAACGCCCGGAACTCGGCGTCATCAGTGAGCAAGCGCAGTTCACGACCCTTGAACTTGGGGAACAGCTCCTGGTATGCTGGGTGCTGCGTGAACATGGCGAACAGCAGAAGGCTGCCGAAGTCCCGGTGCTTGCGGCAGAACGTGTTCCAGGTGGTCTGAACCAGCTTGTTTTCGCGCCTCGTCATGCCCGTGCGCTTGTCCACCGGGTCCTTGGACCACAGTTTTCCCATGGCCGTCTTGTCAAGTCGCCCGGCTGGTCGATCGTCAGAATCAGTCCTGTCGATCAGACGAACGCTTGTGGCACGTACGTCCACAACGATAATACTGACCGACAATTCAGACTTCAGACAATTCAGACGGTGGACAAAAAACCAACTGGTGACTGACTGTTCTTTACTTCGTCTTCTTCGCTCCTTGTTGGAGGGCAAGTATTAAGTTGAGTGCAACTTGAAATTACAATTATTAACAATGAACATTGGATTCAAATGCTCATATTTAACTTATTTTAGCTCTTACGAAATACTAGTCATAAATATGGTATGTATGATTCACTTCACTCTTGGGTGATCCCCCTGAGTAGGTAGGTGCCAATATTTCGTGGAGCATCACCGTCATCATCAAGGTTGTACAGCGTGAATCAGTGCACCGAGGCATGACAGGAAACTAAACGGAGCATGCATACACAGTGATAAGAGCCTAATTCAGTTATCATAAGTAGAAGGTGTGGCGGCGGACTATATAGCTGGCTTTCCATGTTTTATTTTTTACAGCTGGAATGCAAAAATGTATTCAATGAACTTAGGGTAACACTTGTTCTTGTTCTTCCCCTTAGAGTTTCATACAATAATACTTATAGGGGAATCTGGCGTTGTGATCGTGTATCTCCATGGGAATTATGGGAAGTACAGGCTCGGGATTGGATATGGCTAGCTAGCGAACTGTCTACGGACTTTCTTCTACGGTTTCAGTTTCCTTCTTCGCGCAGCGCGGGTAGGGAGAGCGGTGAAAAAGGCTGAAGCCGTACTTTGTTATTCTAAGAGGCTGACGACCACTAGATCTCTTGATTTACTATCACGTTGGAGCTTTACGAATCGTATTCGACAGTTTAAACTAAGCGTCGTCCACTCACCGCTGCACATAGATGTAGCATCTTCTGGCAGTGCAGGATATTGCCTCGAGTTCATGTTTTTCATGAGCATGTCTTGCATAAACTCATTTAAATCTACTGCAAAATACTGCAAAACGGTCACGAAGCTGAGAAGACGCACCGTCACGCTCCGCTGACTCTACTTGACAACAAAACCAGAGGTACGTTGGGGGCAGACCACTAGGACCGATGGGACAAACGCACCTTGCGTCGCAGAAGGCGAAATGATAAGCATTTCTCACTTGATACTGTACTGTTATTTCCATAAACAGATAATGCGTACTTTCCAGAGAAAAACAAGAATGTTTGTTTTGAAGTGTTGTAAACAATAATTCATTAAATCTTGACGTCAAATCTGGAACGCAATGACAGAGCAATGAACACCCTGATGGTTGAATTTGTCCAGGTTTCACTTTTGCCGCCTGGTCGCGAAAAACTTTTTCAATAAAGTTTGCATACAAATAAATGAAGCAAGTTTGAATTCTAGATGGACTCATAGCACCTTTTTGCCGGAAAAGAAGCGTCAGGAATTTATAGAGCGTAATCCATCCGAAGCAGATTCGAAGCATGAACTTCCCATAGTTGCCATGGGGGTACAAGCGCACCTGAAGGAGCCCGCGTATACACTAGCGCCAGATTCTCCTCTAGGTATTCTTGTATGAAACTTTATGTTCTTCTCTTATTAGATTGTATACTTTTTGTGCTTCAGCTCTAAAATACTCCTAGGTACAGATATGTTTTGGTGGTTTTGATGTTATTTGTGTAAAGGCTTTTTTCAAATCTTGCAAGCTTAATTCCTCTGTAATGGCTAATAAATTCATTTTCAACTATTTTAAGCATTAGGCGAATTAGTTTAATAAGTAAGGCATCGTCCAATTCATGGCCGGTCTCCCGACCAGGAATTCGCCACAATGTTGAGGAACCAACCAACGAGCCAACTCAGTTTATGATCGCTAGACGGACATTAAATAGAGAGAAAAACATATGTACGTAATGCCACAGTGCTTCATACAGTGGTGATAATGATGACTATGTGTATATTTTTTTATATGATGCGTATCTGGTAAACACGAAGGAAAATAAAAAAATAGAATGGAGCATGCCCAGCGTCCACAATCTAACCTTTTCTAAAGCCGCCCCTTCTCCTCGTTTTCCATCGCTGTGCTCTGCAGCATGCTCGTGCGTTGTTCCTTATGACTGGGCTTCAAAATTTTCACGTGATGCTCCCTCCAACTTTTGTAGCACTCAATGTTGCTTAGGGGCACGGTTGGAGAAACGGGCGGCACGTGGTGATGTATGAGAATTATTACGGTACCCGCCACGTTGGTGTTGTGGTTATGGTTATCGAATACTGTCCGGAAATTCGTGGGATCGTATCCCTGCCACGGTGGCCGCATTTTTGATGGTGGGGAAAATTCTTGAGACATGTGTTTCTTTACTTTAGTGCAAGTTATAGGCTAGCTTAAGATGAACAAATTCCTGGAGCCTATCACGTCTCTTATAATCAAATTGCGGATTTCGGACGTTATACCCAAACAATCAAGTTATAAAAAATGGTTAGGTTAAGCGTGACAAACTTCAATATTTGTGTGCCTATAGTAGTTTGAGACAACACGTACTTTGAGCAATGTACGACGACCCTAAATCTGGCCATATAGTTTTTTAGGACCTTTATTCACACACAAGAATGCTTCTTCTGGCTGAAAATTAGTCAACGTCTGGCTGCACACATTGCGAGCTGTGAGCGATGCCAACGCCACAAACGTCCGAAAACCAAACTAGTCGCACTTCATCCCAGAGCACCCCCAGGTTCACCGTTTGAGGTCGTTGGTGTCGACCTGCTCGGGCCTCTTCCGCGGCCTGCGAATGGCGACTGATAGTTTATTGTGAGCGTTGATTACGTGACAAGCTACCGCTACACCGAAACTGCGGCGATTCCTGCGGCAACAGCCCCTCAAGTTTCACAGTTCATGCTGTTGCACAATATATTACGCCATGGATCCCCTTTTGTCATCATCAGTGATCATGGGCAGGAATATTTTTGCTGGCTAAGTTGAAGACTTCCTTCGTCCTTATTCGTGTAATTTCCCCATATCCCACGCAGTCTAATGGTTAAGTGAACGAAATAATTGAGCTCTTCACAACTTGGTTTTCGTGTCAGTTGATTCTGGACGAACAACATGGAACGCCAACTTGTTTTTCGTAGCTTTCGCCTACAATACTTCACAGGAAAAAACAAACAGATGCACTCAATTTTATCTGCTCCAAGTACACCAGTATGTCAGGCGACAAGTTGGGAAAACATCTCCAGCCCTTCATTGAAATGTTTTTTTCTCTCTCACCCTACGCAAGAGAAACGCTCACAGCTCTTGACCGAATTCGTCCATTTTTTCTGAAACCGAGCAACCTGCACTCGCCTAAACCACTAGCTGCGCCGAAGAGGTCTGGTGTGTCGCATGCCTTCGAATTTTTGTTTCCAAAAAGCGAGTAATCGTTACAACGAAACGCACTGGCACGTATTGTATGAGAAAGGACATTTGGTGTGACTATGGAGGCCACTTCGCAAGCACAATCTCTGATAAAAGTTCCCGGTCATTTACAGTGATCCGTTATTGTGCTGAAGTGCCTCGGTGTGTGGCGTACGTGATAACCCGGCTGTTTTCAACTGGCCACCGCTCACTCAAGACTAATGTCACCAATGTTGGCCGTCTAAAACGGTTCAATCACCACAACGAAAATGACTCGCCCTATGAGCATCGTTTGCAGAGGGGGCATTGCTACGATGCTCAGGCAACGCGTGAAGAAAGAGGAGAACGAAGTTGCTGTGATCAGTGATCTGCTTGATCGCCGAACTGAACATTGCCGTACAATGCTATGAAAGGATCGTACAATGCTATATATGCGCGTACCTGCATTTTGCTGATGAAGTCATCGGTTGACAGACGACGACCCACCACCATGGCGAGCCTCATATAAGATGACCACCTCTGAAACTGCCCCATGAATCTGCTTGGTTCAAATGTCGGTTGCACCTTCAAAATGAATGCAGGCTCCGGCGCCGGTACCACGGCGCACATTCATCGAGTCAAATGGGCCGTGTTCGGTGGTTTCGGTTCTGCTATTTCCGTTCTATTAGGTAGGTATACTGTTGACACGATAGCATGAAAGAGCTCGTTTCGAAGGAATTTTGATGCCGGTGGCATCTATGGTGGTGAGTGAAAAGGTAGCTTTCACCGTATACCAAAATCAGAGATAGATGAAATGGTGTTCTGCGAGGCAGAGCTTAGGCTTCATTAAATTGTGTTTTGCGCGCGCGCGCGCGCGCGTGTGTGCGTGCGTGTGTGTGCGTGCGTGTGTGTGTGTGTGTGTGTGCGTGTGTGTGCGTGCGTGGTGTGTGTGGGTGTGTGTGTGTGTGTGCGTGCGTGCGTGCGTGCGAGCACGCGGGGATATCACTATCGCATACAACTCCTAATGCCAAGATTTAAGGTCGTGCATTTTTGTCGTGGCTAATGTGACTACCACGCATATATTAGGAATTGAACGTTCATTGTTCCTTGTTAAATTTTATGTTTGGCTTAGGTAGTGACGTCGGAATCATTGCTAGAATTCGCCAGGTAGCTCAAGTTTTCTATTTAAATCTGGTGACATAAATAGCCCCCGCTGCGATGGTCTTGTGGCAAAAGTACTCAGCTGCTGACCCGCATGTCGCTGGATCAAATCCCGGTTTCGGCGGCCTGCATTCTAGATGGAGGCGAGAATGCTGTAGGCCCGTGTGCTTAGATTTGGGTGCTCGTTAAAGAACACCAGGTGGCCGAAATTTCTGGCGCCGTCCACTATACGGTGTCTCTCCGATTCATATGGTGATTTCGGGGCGTTAAACCCCATATAGCACTCAAACAGCGACACGAACATGTGTTTGCTTGGAAAGGTCACCTACCCTTGAGATTAGGCAAGGCGTGTTTTCCGCACGTCACTTGAATAAGCCGGTGTAGTTGGATGGCGCACCTATGCAAATTCTCTCTGGCTAACGCAGGGACGGCTGAAAGAGGAGCCCACAACTGCTTGGTAGGAAGCAAGAGCAGGTTACATAGACGATGCGCAGGGCTCTGCTAGTGAAGCCTGCAATAACCGAATTAGTTTCGTGCAACCAGTACGCACAGCAAATAAGTCTGTTGCAGCACCGGAGAAAAAGACTCAACACTGAAAAACTTTAAGCGGATCAAATGCGCTCAAGAAGGTCCTGACTGACTGCTACAAAATACCTTGTAAACAGGTACCAAGAGTCTGCTTTAAAATGGTGACTAGGCGTGGTTGTTTCCAAGCACACATAATTACTCCAAACAGCGCATAAAGGAGGTAAGGATTAAACAAGCAAAACTGCTCGCCAGTGTAGTTAAAACGAATTCATCGTTTGGACACGTTGCGTACGACAAACAAGGGCTGCGCCAGGAGCACGAGAAACCAGTGCAGTCTCACTGGTTTATTTTTGAAATCGCATCTGCTCAAGTAGCTAACATCACCGGTGCGATCTCGTTGAAAAAAAAAAAAAACATTACTCTCATATATAACAATCACGTGACATTTTAATGCCTATGATTAGCGCGTTTACAGCAAAAACTACGTCAAATGTGCATCTAGCAACCAACTAAGTAAGAAAAAAAATCGTATTTCAACGTATCACTAAAGGAGCGAAATTTCTTTATTTAATAATGCAATGTAAGAATGTCCGATGCACTTTTATTTTAGTTTTTCAATCCAACGAACTTCCATAAGTTCTCTCGTTGTTTGATTCCTTTGTTTTAACAAAATGCTAGCGCTGCCAGGCTGAGGTGTGCACTCACATTCCTGACAATGCATGGTCCAATGCGTGCTCGGGCGATCTTTCAGGCTGGACAAGTCTTCTCTTAGTCTCGTGCTGCAGCATCTCCCAGTCTGCCCCACATACGCACGGAGGAAAGTTGTGTACTGCATTTTTTGCGCAATCTATGAACTGCTTCTTACGCGAATGTTGTTGCTAACCTCCGCACATTGCTCGTATCCAAAAAAAAAAAAAAGTTTGGCCGAATATAAGGTGAATTTGCCCAATACGTTCTGCATTGCTTCATTCCTAAAAAAAACTTTAGTATTTGATTATGATTTCAAGTGGCAATTGCGAGTTTGAAGAGAAAAAAATGGCAGCATATCCACGGAGTGAATGATTGAGAGTGGAGCGAAGCACCCATCCGTCCATTCGTTCTTGCTTGCGTCCGTCCATGCGTCCATCTGTGTGACCATCCAAGGGTCCATCCGCCCGTCCGTGCGTGCGTCCGTTCATGCGTCCGCACGTCCACCTGTGCGTCTGTCCCTGCGTTCGTCCATGCACCCGCCCCTGCGTCCGTCCATTCGTCCATTCGTTCGTGCAGCCATCCATGCGTCCGTCCATGCGTCTGTCTGTGTCCGTTCGTCCATCTAGTCAACATTCCAAGTACCAATATCTCGCATCTTT
The DNA here is from genome assembly GCA_013436015.1 of Rhipicephalus annulatus. Lineage (NCBI taxonomy): Eukaryota > Metazoa > Arthropoda > Arachnida > Ixodida > Ixodidae > Rhipicephalus > Rhipicephalus annulatus. Next base: position 19,186 of record WOVY01005748.1, read on the forward strand.
TCATTGTATATTCATTTGATCAGTCGTAGTAGTAGTAAGTAACCAGTCTTACATTTTGACCTTGCTGGTCAAAATGTAGGACTGGTTACACACTACTACTACGACTACGAGAGACGAACGGGTGCCGCTATAAGGAGGTTCGCCCCTAATGAAGGAAGAAAAAAATGGTGAGACCACAATTTAGCAAAGAAATTGTTTAGTTGCAGTGATGTATTGCTCAATGGCGAATAAAACATCCCTGTGGCTGAAACCCAGTGTACAGGCTCCAAATGAAAGAAGAGCAGGTTCTGATAATTGCAAGCCCAATTTTTGAAGAGGTGGTGCTAGTATGCTTTGCCTGGGTAAATGGAAACGGTGACAATGTAATAAAAAATGACTGATCGTTTCCTCTTGATCACACTAAGTCCACATAGAAGAATTTAATATACCTGATCTATACAAGTAAAAATTGAAGGAGGTAACGCGGCAACGAAATTTTGTTATGACAACTTGATCACAGTAAGTCCACATAGGAGAATTTAATATACCTGATCTATACAAGTAAAAATTGAGGGAGGTAACGCGGCAACGAAATTTTTTTATGACAACTTCCATCATCCTCGTATTAGACAGTTCACTGCACCAGAGAATTAACAAGTGGTTGTACTCCGGAGAAGCAATCAGTGCAGCGGTCTGATAAATTACGCCTGATTTTAAGTGTGTGAAATCGCGCCACCGTAATGTGTACTGTACGAGGGAAAATTTGAATGATTGATGTCGAAAGCGATGCCTTCGCAAGATAATCAGCTATTTCGTTAAACAAGAAACCTTTGTGCTCTGGTGCCCAGAATAAATTAATAGTTCGGAGATGACAGGAAGTCAATGATTTAAAAAGTTTTAGTATGGGTGAGCAATCCGATGTCGACAAAGCAGAGCACACTAATAATGAATCAGTTATGATTGCTACGACTGGAATTGAAGTATTTACATTTCGCAAAGCTAACATTATTGCCATAAATTCAGCCAGAAATACAGGAACAAAATCTGGTGAGCGAAAGTGAAAATGACTAATCAAGTACAGGGCAATAGATTCCAACGCCTGATTTTTCATCTGATTGAGATACGTCCGTTGCAATAATGACATTAGTGAGCAGAGTACTTAAATGTTTCTGCAATAAACCATTTAAAATGCCTGTAGGTAGTAGCTTAGCGTTAGTTGGGAATATATCGTGGTAAACAACTTCTGGAGAAATTTGTTGCTCAGCAGATCACGAACTTGTACATTTAGAGACTCAAGTAACGATTTAACAAATACTATTTGCGAAATCTGAGCCAATGCACGAAAAAATAGGTCAGGATTAGAAATTAAAGTAATTTGATCAGGGTTAAAGGTTGCTTCATATAATCGTGAAAAAGTCTGCTCAGTAAGAATGTTAAAGCGACATAATAGTGTTGGTATTCATGCTTCTATGTATAACACTGCATTTGCAGTATACTTTGGAAGTCCTAAGCAGAACTGCAAAGCCCCTCTTTCTAATAGAACGAGCGGCCGAAGCTTGTAGGCTGGCGCATCAGAAAAAAAGAACGCAGCCAAACTCTTACACAGGCCGGACATACAATTTATATATCATCAAAAGTGCCTTCCTTCTCATACCTGATCTACAATTGCTCAACTTCCGAAATACGGCCCATTGCGCGTTCTGCTTTTGTCGCGATGTATTCAATGTGAGGGCGCCAATTGTTCATTACATATAACTTGAAGGCATTTCAATGATTGTACTCGTTGGATATCTTGGAGCTTGTAAATAATAGATATGTGCACAGGATCTTGGACAGGAAAAGCGAGAATGGCACATTTATTGGTATTCAGGTCTAACATCAATCCTTCCAGCCAATGTTCTCTTTCATTTAAATATGCTCGCAAGATAGTGTAAAAACAGTGGAAGTCATGTGCCATAGCAAAGAAAAGCAATGTGAATGGCATAAACAATGGTTTTCACATCTGGCTGAACGGGGATGGTACTAAGCAATATGTTGAATAATACGGGGGAAAGTACTGACCCCTGAGGTACACCGCGATTTTGCTTGTGCTTACAGGAAGAGAAACCGCCTTGATAACAATAGAATTCTCTTCTACTTAAAAATTCCGTCACCCATGCTACAATATAAGGCGGAAACCCGACTCCATAACTATTTATTCAAGATAAAATACTCTACGCTATCGTATGCTTTACACATGTCTAACGCTACTAAAGCCGCTTACTGCTTTTTGTGGCGGGCGATATGAATACGACTTTCCAGATTTACCTGTGCATGTCATATGGAATACCCAGATCTAAAGCCGATTTGGGAAGTACTCAATAGTTGCTTCTTGTTAATAAACCTAATTATACGACCATAAAGTACCCTTTCAATAGGCTTTACTACATTAGATATTAAGGCTATCGGTCGTATGTTGTCTAAATTATAGTCTGCCCCTGTTTCTTAAGCAATAGTATACTTTTCGCAATCTTACATTCATAAGTGATCCACGCTCTTCTAAGGGAATAATTTACGACACCTAAAGATTATTCGGATATTCCCTGTGTAGTGTTTTTAGCATTGTGTTTGTTATTTCATCGGGGCCTGGTGCTGCATTTGGCAATCTTTCCATAGCCTGATTTAATTCGGAAGTAGATATTTCTGTGTAGTCATAGATGGCTGGTGTGTAAGCCGAATTAGGAAGACGCATTGAGAACCTGTTTTCTAATCCTTTAGCAAATTGATTTAATGATTCCTGTAGTTCGTGTGAGGTTTGAACTACTGAGTCAATTTTCCTGGTATAGGGATCTTCTTCCTATTAAAATAAAAATTGAATAAAGCACGTTTATTATTCGATTTAGACAGGTACTCGAAATGTTCTTGGTCATATTGCTGTTTCGCTCGCGATACAGTGCGTTTAATTGTTGCCGCTATGAACTAATAATCCTTCCAATTTTTCGGACTCTGAACACATATGTCTTTTCTATGCATCTTTTCTTCTTCTATAGTCTCGTGTGCACTCAGTGTTCTACCATCTGCTAGGTTGGGCACTTTTGGTTGATGCCGAAGCAATTACAAATTATGAACTGTTCTTGAAGATTTCTAAAGCAGAAGAGAACATTTCTGCCGAGGTCTTCATTTTGACCACTAGACACTGCCCTAACATTTGAACGCAAGCAGTCTTTAACTTTTTTTGTAACTGATCAATGTTTTCTCTGTCCTTTTAAGAAATTTCACAGAACATGCGATTTCAAAGTATTCAGGAACATGGTCAGTCTTTGAAGATAAATCAATTGTTTTCCAAGACTTTACTGCAACAGCCGAGCTGCAAAACGTAAGATCTAATACCAATCGTGTCCGCCCGCGAATAAATGTTAGCTGTCTTCCGTTTAGGCAGGTAAGGTTTTTATTAATCATCCAATCCTACGAAATAGTGCCGGAAGGGTCTGTTCGAAATCCCCACGAAAGATGACGTTAGTCGAAATCACCAGTCAGAAGGAATTCACTCTTGCAATTAGCTGAGACAGTATTTAATTGTTGCGTATTATGCAAACCCGTAAGAAAATATTTGTTTATAAGTGAAAAAGGGTGGTGTCCTGGCAGACTGAGGTCTATTGCCAAAATTTCACAGTCTGAGGACATAAGCTGAGAAGCTATGCCCGCTGTGTGGCAAAATTTATTCGAGACTAGTATAACTAAACCACCTTCTAGTGATGGATGGTCTAGCTGAAATGCTCTAAAATGTTTTGCATGATATTCTTACCGGAGTTAAGCCAGGTTTATTGTAATAAGTTTATATCCAGATATAATTGAATAATTAGGCAAAGTAAGTCAGAAGAAGCAGAAATCAAACACCTACAATTCCACTGTACTATTTTCAAGGTATCTATGTTCACGAACGAATCACTTCAGCAAAGGCGGCTTCTAAAATACTCTCTTTAATAAGTGCACTGACATTATCGTTGCCATTTTTTGGTTTTGAGTTCGGGCAAAGAGATTTTACAGGAGATACAGTGTGCTTCTGACGCCTGAAATATTGGCATACGTCCCTTTCATATTGATCCTCCGCGTGGGTTGATGTAGAAGGTTCAGACAAAATCGAGGTTTCCTCTTCTCGGGGTTGCCGCTGTGGGGCTAAATTCGGCATCTCTTCCACTGCACAAGGTGTCCACTTGGCTATCGGTACTGGTACTGAGGAAACCAGCTGTGTCACTTGTGAGCAAAACGCTTGAGAGATGCACTCACTTACGCTCCTAACTATGTGTTCCAGTGCTTTCGACATTGCCTTTTCTACTGCTGCTTCCATGAGATTCAAAATTTTTGTCTCAATTAGTCGTTCGTGCCTCGAAGTAACTCCAGCATAGCCAAAGCCTATGCTGGAAAACTGCTATCCTTCAGAACTACTATCGCTTCTCGCCGCGAGCAACGACGTCTGTTCATGACTTCGAGCAGCTTGGTTTTAATTGGATCTTGCGGTGCAGTTCAAGTAATCGGCCACATGATTTCCTGCACAGAGGCAGCACTTTTTGGTTTCGGCAGTGCACTCCTTCGATAGATGGGCATCGCCACAGATTCGGCAACGAGAATTTGATTTACAGCCTCCTACACTGTGACCAAAACGCCAACAGTTTTGACACTGGAGAGGACGAGAAGCGAGGCGTTTGACTCTGAAAATGAGTGGGCATATTTTCAACTCTTATAGGCAGGAAGTGCCGGCAAAGGTAGCAATAACCGACTCAGTGGGGACTTCTTCACCATTTACTGATTGGTTGCACCGGTACACAGCTATGACCCCAGCATCAGACAGCTTTTCCAGAGTCTCAGCGGGCGTTAATCTAGGGTCGACTCCTTGTACAATTCCCTTAGGGCATGCTAAATGAGGCGGGATAAACACACTCACCTTGACCCAAGCAAATGTCTTGCACTTTAGGATGTCAGAAACGCATGAAGGGTATGACGATCTGCATACCAAAGCACCTTTCCGAACTGGCAAACATCACTTATCAGCTGGAAGTGTGGCGTCATGGCCTGCAGCTCCACCTGGATCGCCTTTGGGTTGTCGATCATAATAAATCCACCACTCCAGGGCACCAGCACAACAGGGATGCTATCAATACCACTGCGAGAAAAAATATCCCAAGGGCAAGTCATCATTAGGCAAGGAGGCTGACCAAGGGCTGTGCCCATGGCCAGGAGACAAATTAGACACTACCGCTGATTCGATCACCTAGACAAGTAATATGCAACGTCAGCTAGTTTCAACAGGTAAAATTCAGCCAAGGCTCAGCCAAACCACTGTCCAAAAGAGTCCAAAGGGAACGGCCGCTTCCACGCCTGCGTGCTTCCTTTTCTTGTCGCATTCTTCTTTTTTTTTTGCTTCTTCCTCACATTCAAACATCTCCTTTGCCATGGAACGCAAACACCTTATTTTGTTTTCTGCTGCAAACACCACTTGTGCTCCGTATTTTTCGCCACCTTTTTGAGTCTGTGTGAAATGCCGTCAACATATAAAGTTGCTGCTAGATCGGGACTTGAAAAGTGTTGTATCTGATTTTCAGTACGTAAATCAATTTCCTGTTTCGTTTCTTTTTCAATAGCCTAGCACGTGTGAGAGAGAGAGAGAGAAATGTTTGTTGTAGCAGAAAAGTGGAGCGGTTGGACTGAATACATTTTCTTGCCTGCTACCCAGCTGTAGGAGAGGCCGTGGAAAAAGAAGCAGAGAGAAGGTGCTGCTGATGATGAGGAAGATCGCGATGAAGCAAAAACTTGGAAGTTCAAATCAACACATAAGCTCTTGTTGAGCTCTATCTCGTGTAAAAGCTTGACCTGCATCATGGTGAGTGGGTACCCGGCCTCACTCAACCGATCAACTTGCCAAAAAAAAAACAATGTTAGGGGTACGAACAAACAATTTTTTGTAAGTATAAAAGAAACAATACATGACAGTGCCATTCTTCACGAGCCTAAAATGGCTACAAGCGAAGTGAAAAAACTGCTTTCTCGCTCTGGGGGCGACACACTGCAAATATGTTTCGGTAGAAATTCTATTTCGCCGTCGAGAAATTTCGACTTGTGGTCCACGGCAACTTGCAACCTGAAAATCAATCTCTTTCTACGAAAACTGAAGTCTTCTACTACACTGCTCTTCAAAGCCTCCTTATCTCCATGGCTATCCAAAACTAAGTAATCATCGACATATCATCGACATGGTCGATAATTACTTAGCGAACAAAAAAGAGGGAAAAGAGCGCCGTCAAAAGTCCAGAGCTTTTTCCCATTACCGGCGAGACGTGTCCTAAACCGTAAGTGCGTTTGGGCTGGAATACATCTGCTCCCCAAACCACCGTCTTTGAGCCAACAGAGGCCATTATACACAGTGCGTTCATGTGTCCTGTCTGTCTGTCTGTCTGTCTGTCTGTCTGTCTGTCCTGTCTGTCTGTCTGTCTGTCTGTCTGTCTGTCGGTCTGTCTGTCTGTCTGTCTGTCTGTCTGTCTATCTATCTATCTATCTATCTATCTATCTATCTATCTATCTATCTATCTATCTATCTATCTATCTATCTATCTATCTATCTATCTATCTATCTATCTATCTATCTATCTATCTATCTATCTATCTATCTATCTATCTATCTATCTATCTATCTATCTATCTATCTATCTATCTATCTATCTATCTATCTATCTATCTATCTATCTATCTATCTATCTATCTATCTATCTATCTATCTATCTATCTATCTATCTATCTATCTATCTATCTATCTATCTATCTATCTATCTATCTATCTATCTATCTATCTATCTATCTATCTATCTATCTATCTGCCTGCCTGCCTGCCTGCCTGCCTGCCTGCCTGCCTGTCTGTCTGTCTGTCTGTCTGTCTGTCTGTCTGTCTGTCTGTCTGTCTGTCTGTCTGTCTGTCTGTCTGTCTGTCTGTCTGTCTGTCTGTCTGTCGATCAATGAATCAATCGATCTAGCCACTTACATCTGGATTCGTGAACAACCTCTTAACTTGACGTGAACCAAAACTAGTATTGGGGGGCGGGTAAGATGGTTTGACAAAGATGACCCACTGGTCAATACATGAGTAATGTAGCGATCCTGTAGAGCACATCGCCAAACACTTTCTGGATGACAGTAGCACATACAAGTGGGTGGGTATTTGCCACAGGTGACTGACACTAAGTATCTATCCAGGAACGGCGAGAACAACCATGGCTAATTTTAACGCGTCAGCGTCAACGAAAAAAAAGCTCATATTGGCGGCGTCAGTGCGACGAATACAGAGAATAAATGTCAGGCTCCCAGGAGGAATCAAACCGAAGCATTGTGCGCGACAATCAAGTATTCTACCACAGAGCTATGCCAGGTCTCGGAACAACTTTTCAGATGTATCCTGATGTTTGTGAAATGTCAACTGTGGTTGCAGTGTTGGCTGTCCATTTCCATAAACATTTATATGTACTCCTTTGATACAGTCGTCGTGTCTGGTTAACGTTTATTTTTGTTAGGTACCATTCGGTGAAGTTGATTTGTATAGTAGCGTCCAAAACTACCATCCTCGCGAGCAGCAACTCCGCATGTCAGCTTATAGCTGGCGGTTTTGATGATACTCATGTTCCTCTTGCCATATTTGCGCAAGTGCAAAGAACTGGTTACATAAAAATTGCAACTGTTCAACATATGTCTGTGCGTGCAACATCTCTACATACATATAGCGTCATTTCATTACGTGTCGCTGAATAAAAAATTACAACACGGTCGCATGTTCTCTCAAACTCAAAACTGCAAGACACGCAGTCAACGCAAACATCACAACACGTTCCAAAATACGGAGGATACTGAGAGATCAGGTGCAGCGCCACCCCGGTATTTGGGCGAGTGAGGCACAACGACACCGAACGGCTAACGCGTGATACTTGAGGTATACGGTGGCGGCTTCATCACGGAAGCCAATCGAAAGGCGCTTCACAGAGTGTTGCGACTCCTTTAGAAATCTAAATACCTTTTTCTCGTTCTAGCTTCCAAAAGGAGTCAATGAAGCCTCGAAGAGAATCATGGGGACGAGGCCATCTACTGATTATTTTTTGAAAGTGTACCGTATAACACTGCTCAAATACTGCATACTGCTCAAACAGTATTGCATCTTCCCATTAATTACACTACAGGGGAAATACTTTGCAGGTAATTAGGATGCAGACAAACGTGCAGGTAATACATTCATACACGCTGCGGAGATCGAATTCAACAAAACGAAATAGAAAGGCTAGAACGCACGGATTTGTATGTCCGATTTGATAAGAGCCGCAACAGCATATGCATGCTTGCACTGTGAAACGGTCTCATGTCTCTGGCCACAATGGCGCGGAATCATAAACTAAGTAGCCTGAACCCCCGGCACCTTATCTATTCATTTTTACTTAGTATTTATCACCATCGAACTGTGCCACCACATCTGATCTTTTTTTTTTAGACTGGCATATACGATTGCTCCAGGTGCCGTATGCCGTCGCAAGGCCTGCTCTCTGAGCAGCCAGCCTTTCCGATGAGGATACATGAAGCGCGGCAACGTATGCAGCCATTCGATCCGGAGGCACAGTCGCTGCGGGATAACAAGAAAAAGAAGAAGGTGTTCGGGTAACGCGCCTATGCTATAGCGAGGCGCGATTCAGAGTATGCGACTGAGCGCCGCGGTGACGCAAGGCACGCAGGAAACGAGAGTCTGCTTGCCGGACCCCATCGGTTCCCACCACGCGTGCGGAGCGAAGTTTTCCCTTCACGCCGACAGGGAACGCTGTCATTTCTCTTGAAGTCGCGGAGCGGAGCCGTTGCGCAGCTTACGCGTCGCGGACATTGGCGCGCGCCCTGGTTTCCAGACATCTCGTGAGGGATCATGGCATGTAAGTACTGCTCCCGTACTACACCAGCTCACAATATTGTTGACAAAAAGTATACTGAAAGGAATTTTCGTGTCCCGAACTAAACTTTATTTACTATTTTAACATTTTCTTATAGTGTCCTTTGCACGAATATTTGTTGGATAATTTGTAAATGAGAGCTGCGTTTAATTAAACATTAAAAATTTTGGTTGTGACGGCACTATATCTGTGTTGCCTGTTCGTGTTGTATTTGGACATTTTTCTTTGTTTAATTAGTGGACCTATATTTGTCGTTTTCTTATTGTTTTGTCTAAACCTTTGCATGCATTTTGAGCGTACAAATACATGCAATAAATTGCATGTATTTGTACTTACATTCATGTGCTGGATTGCACCCTTCTGAAATCCCGTGTTGTATTGAGACATTTTTCTTGGTTGAATGAGTGAACCTGAATTTGTCGTTTTTCTATTGTTTTGCCAGTAAGCTTTGCATGTATTTTGAGCGTACAAATACATGCGATAAATCGCATGTATTTGTACTTCTATTCATGTGCCCGATTGCACCCTGCCAAAACCCTGGTAGATGTTGCAGTACCAATAAATGAATTTAAAGAATACAATACAGAAATAATGGGAAGATGCGAGCTTCGTCGCCCCCGACATGCCATTCAGGCGTGAAATAAATGCGCATGCGCGGTACACAGGTCTACGCCACTGGGTCAGCCACACCTTGACCTGAAGGAATCGACTTAATATAAAGTCAATAGCGGTATACCACAGTGATAAAGAAAGACGCGTTGCTCTAGAACATAGCGACATATCTTAAATAGACCCTTTTCATAAATACGCCACCTGACGGTGAGCTTTTCGTCAGTTTCGCTTCGCAAAAGATAGTGGGATAGCTAGCGTCCTCATGAGGGCATTGAAATCGAGCCGTGAAATGCGTGAGTGCGGTGATGCTTGTGTTGACGGCTAGTTCTCCGTATAAATCGCTGCATTTGCACCACTTCCTAGCTTGAAAGAGCTCCTACTACTCTCCGATAAGCTTTCTGAGCTGCTTCCGCTGCACAATGAGCAATATTTTGTACCCTTCAACGGGTTGAACGATCAGTTTGGCTTGTCATGACTGGGAATGCATGGATCCACCCGGCAAGAGACTCTCATCGGCGTGCCCTCCCGATGCGGTCCGCATCCTGCAGGAACGCAGGAGTTGTGTGTGTGCGCTGCAAGAAACGCGCAACAGCGTCACCGGAACACACAGCCTGCGTCGTCTGCTGCGGTGCCCTCAATATGTCGGCAGGCTGTAGTTCGCGTCCGCGGCGCTAGGGGCACCCTTTTTCGAAAAGGGTTTCAGTTTCAGTTTCAGTTTCAGTTTTATTGAGCATTTTCTTCACAGAGTTGCGAAAAAGAAAACGCAAGGATAAGAGCAAAAAGCTGCTATGTTAGCAGCTTGACAAGGCTCCTACCCCTTTTCACTTGGCATTACAAAAATCCGCAGAGCACAAAACATGAAAAAACAATTTGACGTCGATTTTCAAAACTTCAAGATATTAGAAAATAAAAAGAAAATGCATCAAAATTACATCAGCTTCAGGTTTACATAAAAAAGCAAACCACAAAGAGAGAAAAACAACAAAAACAAAAGAAAACAGCGTGCGGTCAATCATGAAACAATGCACACGTTGCTAAACGGCTACCAAAGAATTACAAAATGATTATACAACGTTTACAACACTGGGTATGCGAAAAGCACAAGTTTTAATGCAAAAGGGAAACACTGACGAGTGAAACATTGCATGTTTTACTCGTAAAAAAAGCAACGAAAAAAATGTCAAAGAAAGCAAACATCATAGGATGCCATGTTACACACGAGCACTATTATAGAGTGTTTCTTTTACATATAGTATTGTAGCCGGACAACTAGAAGAAGCTAAACTACACGCCGCCATTTTGGATGAGAAGGTTCTTAAGTTGTTTTTATGTATATTAAAGATGTCGATGTTTTTATTTTCAAACACGTTAAAACAAGCTGGAATACAGTGCTCAAGTCTTCTCAAACCGTGATTAGTTCGGGAATAAGGAACGAACCAGGAAGGCCTTTTCGGAATGTCATAATAGGATAGTGTATTTTTTCTGAGGTTACACAGTTTAAGAAAACAAGCGTTGTTTGATAGCAAGCTTTGTTTGTATTTCATAATAAGGTTGAAGCTGTGTATGTGATCGATGGGTAAAATCTTATATTCTCTAAATAAATGACTTGTATGTGCGTCGTATGGTACGTTTGCAATATGACGAATCGCTTTTTTCTGCAGTAAAAATATTTTGTTCCGATTTGCTTTAGATGTATCCGCCCACACTAGACTACAATAGTTTATGTGAGATGAAAACAACGTATTATACAGTAAAAGTTTAATGTTTGCTGAAAGTATCTGTCAAAATTTAGAGAGAGCACCACACGTCCTAGCTATATTTCTAGTTACTTTATTAACGTGTTCGTCCCAATTAAGATTTTCATTAGAAATTACTCCTGATGATGAAACTTCTTTGACAACCTCAATTTTTTCGGGCCCAAGATATATATCCAAACCACGACAGACAGCCTTCTCAACCGGTGCGAATACCACAGCTATGGATTTTTTTGTGTTTATCAACAAATAATTTGCAGTACTCCATATGAAGATGTCGTTAAAAATGTTGTTGGCTGAGTCTGCAAGCTTACCTAAATCATTACCATGAAAAATATACTAGTGTCATCTGCATAAATTATAAAGTCCACATATTTGCTGACACTTGTTATGTCGTTTATATAAATATTAAACAGTAGGGGCCCTAATATGCTGCCCTGAGGTACACCTGACGTTATGGTTAGTAGGGAGGATTGGCTGTCATTTATAACTACAGATTGCTTTCTTTGTGATAAATAAGATTTCAGAAAGTCAAGTGGGGTTCCCCGAAAACCATAATGACGCAATTTTGCATAGAGTGCTTAGTGGTTGATTTTATCAAACACTTTGGAATAGTCAATAAAAACACCCAGTATTAACAGTTTCTTTTCAAATGAGTTAAGTATGAGTTCTTTTTGTGTGGGGAGAGCCAGTTCCGTGGACATGCCCCGTCGGAAGCCAAATTGATGCGGTGATAATATGGAGTACTTTTCAAAAAAAAGGCATGACACGTTGATTTATGATTTTCTCTAGCCCTTTAGATATAACAGGAAGTATGGAGATCGGACGATAATTAGAAAAGATATTTCGGTCACCAGATTTGTATAAGACAATAACTCTCGCATGCTTCATTCTTTCTGGAAAACTCCCGTGGATAAGCAGATATTAAACAGATGGGTAAGAACAGGTAAACAAAAGATCAAGTGCTGCTTTAATAGGCTTAATTTGTAGGTCATCTATGTCCCGAGCAGTAGTGTTTTTAGTGACATAAATACAGACAATACTTCTTCAGGAGTTGTGTTTAAAAAATATGCAGTGCTCATGTTTGGCACACCTAGAAGGTCCCTGTAATCATTATTACAGGCACGAGAAGGGTTTGATAAATTAGAGGACACCAGCGTTGTGAAGTACACGTTAAATTTATTAGCAAGTTCTTGACCTTTTACTATCTTGTTATCTATGTTTAACTCAAGCGCGTTGTCTCGAGAGCAACTTCTATTTAGAAGCTTCTTTATTTCTCGCCAAAGCACGTCGCCACGAGTGCTAACCCTCTTAAAGAGAGCTTCATAGTACGCATCCTTAGTTTTTCTCAGGTGCTTCGTTATAAAATTTCTATACCACTTGAATTCCGAAAGATCGTTATGGTGTCTTGTTTTCACGAATTTCGCGTACAGTAGATTCTTCTTCTTAATCATTTCCAGACATTCTCGCGTCATCCATTGTTTCCGACCTTTCTTTAGGGTTTTGACAGTTTTATATTTAAAACACTTATGGTAAGTTTTTCCTAACAGGCACATGAATACTTCATACGCCTCATTAGCGTTAACTGATTTATAGACAGGATCCCAACAAATGTGCGCAACTTCACGCCTAAAAGTGTCTAATGTTTTGTTACTAATTTCCTGTATTTTGTATGATTCTGGAGTTGATACTTTTGCACGATTAAGATACTCGTTGCGATTTTGAAACATGTATATAAGGTAGTGATCACTAATATCGGCAATAACAGTTCCAGGTACGGTTGAATCACTTATGTCATTTGTAATAAGTAAGTCGATAAGGCTTTCAGTATCTGAAGTGACACGTGTAGGTTCAGTAATAATATTAGCACACGCAAACGAATCAAGTAGTAGTTGGAAGTTACCAGAGGTTTCAGTTTGCTGTAAAACGTTTATGTTGCAGTCGCCCCCTATGATAATGTAAGCAGATTTTCAAGAAATTGAAAAAAAAAACGCTTCTGTTTTACCGTCAGGTGGACGATAAACTACCACATATACATACTTGTGACATGCTAGTGATAATGCCTCATAGTCTGGTGTAATCGCCTGAAAATGCCTCATAGTCTGGTCTATAGAATAAACGTAGAGGAAGCCACACCGTATATGCACAACCAGTGAAACACTGAAGAATAAAGACAAAAGTATTTAGAAGGAAATTAGTGCACCAAGCGCCGTTCGAAGATGAGCTCCGTCCTCAGACGATCATACAGCGCTGTATAAAATTTATCCTCTGCGTATACTGTACCTTCTGCATACAATAGCATTATACGAAAAGCGAGGACGGTACAGGCCCACGAAATGAAAAAACAGAGCGCGCTCTTTATGCGAAAGGTAGAAGCGCACTGTCATGGAGTGTGAAACTTGAACTAAGGCGCCTCGTGGCACAATGTGGTCAGGGATAGTGTCGTGTGCAAAACGCAATCTCCGAACCCCTTTCAGACAAAAGAAACCACTGGTGTTATCTCCCGCGTACGTGTATTCTCACACTCCAGCATTTTCCGTGCCATGGTCGAACGAATCAAATAGCATATCTATGCCTCATAAAAGGCCCAATAAATAACCAGGTTTTGCAGATGCGTAGCACCACCTCGTCAGCGACAGCAGTGGCCCACCTTAACTGAAAGGGATACTGGTGAAAAAAAATCGAATCTGACGAAAAAGGCTAATTATCAGAAACTACTCCTGGTTCTACACTGCAGAGAGACGTAATTAAACATTCTGTTAAAATTACAGTGTCGCACTATAAAGAGCCTGGCTTCTCTGAGTGTCAGGCTTTTCGGATATCTTATAATGGGGCTTCATGCATTTATAATGGGCGGTGTTCGATTGTTCAGAGAAGTCACGCGCTCTGTAGTGAGGAAATCGAATTTCGTTAAAACCTTCCGATGGGTATCTGCTTGTCAGAACCCGGAACTGTTTTCGATAACTCGCTAACTTCAAGCATTATGATTTACCTTTCGCCTATTTCTCATTCAGTTACGACAGGACAACATTGCTGCCACCGAGAGGTGGTGCCACGAACAGATGTCCTAAATCTTGGCAATGATCGCTCAAGTTTTCTTTTGAAGTAGTTCGTAATTACCGCAACGTTGCTGTGGCTCTCAGTCGCGGAAGGATGATTTTGCTACATATCTAGTAAAGTAGACATGAATATTAGACAAGCAGCATGACGCATGCAGCAAAGTAGGTGGGGGCTGCGCGCGGGCTCTATCGATGCCTTCGGTTCTCCTGTCATTCGCGTAGTCTTCCAATAACCGCCTAGGCATCGGGGCTTCTATACTTCGGTTGCACTGCGTGCGTTCGTTATCGCGAGTCGCGCACACATCCCCTCGGTACGGAGCAATCGTTTCCGCGTTTCGCAACGCCTCTGTTCGCCATCAGCGCCTATCAGAATTTTCTCCACTACTTAAGAAGTGACAATCTTTGGCCATGACGCAAGTGTGTATTCCACGCAAATAACAAGCGGCTGCAGAATGCTGTGGCGGTGGGAATCGAGTGAAACGTAGAGCCTTTAGCGTGCGCTATATATATATATATATATATATATATATATATATATATATATATATATATATATATATATATATATATATATATATATATATATATCTATATATATATATATATATATATATATAAGGGAAAGAAGTGTATACCTAAGGGCTCGTTTTTCCGTGTTTTAACACAATATTAATGAAATATAACAGACAGTAATACCAAGGAATGTACAGGGGAAGTTATTAAAACCAATGGAATGTAAATAAGAAGAAAGAAAAGTAGATGAAAAAATCACCAACTGTGCTTTTTTCATCCACTTTTCTTTCTTCTTATTTACATTCCATTGGTTTTAATCACTTCCCCTGTACATTCCTTGGCATTACTGTCTGTTATATCTCACTAATATTATATATATATATATATATATATATGTGTGTGTGTGTGTGTGTGAAATAAGTGTATTCTTAATGGCTCGTTTTTCCGTGTTAGTACAGAATAATAATGAGATCTAACCGATAATAATGCCAAGGAAAGTATAGACGAAGTTAATATATAAAGATCAGGATAATTTACAATGCTGTTCTCTAGATTTTAAAATAGCCGGTGCCTGCAAGTGCGTTGATATGTTGTGAATTGTGTTGATTAAAACGAGCAGCGCATACGTAAATTTCTTGTCGCGGTTTGAAAGAGGAACAGCCGTGTTAAGTGAAGCTGCGGGCTGAGGGATACGGAAGAGTCGGTGCCCGTAGTCATGCCGCAATAAACATTGACGCGTCAGGCAGTTTACGGTTCGACGAAGCGGCCTAAAGGCCTGAGGGCGTGCGGCTGCGCGCCCTCTCGCTCCTTAGGGAGAGGGTGCGATGTAGCGTCGAAAATCGGCGCTATCTCGGCTAAGTTATGCGCAATGAAATACATTGCGTGGTCTTGTATTTATGATGCTCGTCTGCTGACCACAAGGTCGCAGGATCGAATACCGGCCGCTGGTGGCTTTTTCGGTGAGGGCGAGAATGCTAGAGGATGGTGTGCTTAGATTTAGGACCACGTTGAAGTACTCCATGTGGTCGATATTCGAGGCACCCTGCACTAAAGCGTCTCATAGGTATATATCGTGGCTTTTGCACGTGGAAATGCAGCAACTATTAAAGACGATAGTCTTTCTTGAATACCTTCGACACAAACATTTTGGTCTGTCTGTCTGTACATTTGTCTGTTTTTTCACCATGAACGGTACCCTAAAAGATACTTGACGATACCCCAAACGGCTGACCCCATCCGCAGCGCCAACCAATAATGCTCAAGATTCAGCATTCATACTTGTGCGATTGTCAATAAAAAAGCAATTATTGCGCATATTTAAGGCACCATAACAATGCGTCAATATTCTGTATGTGTGCATTTTAATGGAAAATGTATATATAAGTAATTCTAAGGACCGTAGCGTTTATCACGCTGCGCTGACCATGCAACGCTTGCACGAAAAGGCAAGTGCTTCCAACGCTTTGCTAAGACGAGACGGTGGTGGCACCTACCCGTCGCCTTGCGTTCTGCGCCTTATCACCTCCGAGACGGGCGCGCACGCCGCGCGCTTCATTTTCCAAGATAACTGCCAGATAGCGCTCATGTCTCACGTGTGACGTGACTTGATGCGCTCGTTCGGCTTCGCTGCACGCTCGAGGCATTCTAATGCAGCGCCTCCAGAATACCATTCACCGATTTTATTTTAGAACATCAAATAAACGTTTTGTTCACTCTCTACAGACGCAAGACTAATATTTTTCGTCATTTGCAGTGTAACACGCGGATACGGTGCCCATTTTCAGTACGCTTAATTTCACTGGAAGGCATCGCAATATACTTCGCAAAGAAATAGGAGTTCGTAAAACGAAATATCGTAGTACGGTAATTGCGGCGCTGTGGGAAATTTCAAGTGACCCAGGACGACATATACTTTGAAAAATAGTACCCGGTGGTTAGCTGGCTGCTACTGTTTTACTTGAAAAAATCTGGTGTCATCCCTTAACATGGTATACCTGAAGCTGTCACTATTGATTTAGAGCAGCTGTGTTGAGCTCTGGCAACTGACTAAAGTGACGCTGACATCATGCAGGCCTCATAGCGAACATCATCCTTCGGTGTGAACGAGACGATTGCCGCATTTTCGTCGCACGATACGGCGCGCATCTCGGGTGTCTGCACGGCACGCCACTGGCTGCTGGCAGACAACGCGAGCACTCCTGGCGCACTCACGGCGGCAAGCGGTGCCTGGGACGGAAAAACATCGGTGCGATGGCAGGCATTCCCAGTTATCATATTACGCACGAACATGCGCACAGTTCTACATCAGAGGAGGGGAGGGGTTTCACTGCACCGTCACCTCACCTGGCCTGCGCATTGGTCGAGAGAGTAAAACGTCTTTGTTGATGTTCGAATGGAGAAGGAGTGCGCGGGAGAAAGCCTTCATGCGGGTTCCCCACAGAGCTACGTCGCCATCTTTCTCGCAAGAGGGGGCAGTTGCGTCGCGCCGGCTGCAGACCGACATTCTGCCGATTCTCACGCTTCTAAGCAAATTTTACCTGCTCTGCTATTGCGGCCGTTCCCCGGCTGCGTAAACTCGCCCACGTCTTTTCATGTTCGCTATCGAAAGGGCTTTAAACATCAACGAGTCTTAAAGAAAGCAAGCTCCGCAATGCATTAAAAAAAGAGACGATGAGGTGCTTCTCACAAAAGACTGTCATTGGTCACAAGATTACAAGTAGTAAATTTGAAAGGTCAACAGTTTTGTAGAGCAACGTCAGGGTACATCAGTAGCCATTATCGTCCAAGAAGCACGCGAAGCCAATACCGGGCCTGTGCATTAAAAATGATGTGGACTGCCCTACTGGGTAAAAGTATCACAGAGAATCACCACACCCTGCGCACGCCTATCATTTGAGAAACGAATGTTACCTTTCAAATCTTTCAGACTAATTGAGATAACTGCTAAGCGTTATTGAAATGTCAGTGGTACAGGATTTGCATAGTTTGAGCATGTGTGAGACGCATGGAATAAAGGAAGGAGGAAAATTGAGCGGCTCAACTTTTTTTGTTGGTAACAATCTTTATGAAAAGGAACAGAAAATTCTGGCTTTATTCTGGCTTCATTCTTCACTAAGAATTGTACGTATAGCGCACGCGCGAATCTTCCTGCACCTGCAGGCCCTTATGGTGTAGGTATTCTTTCGGTCATATTATATGGATTGGTTTTGAGAAACACGTCGTTATAGGTGCTGAAGAATTCACAGTTTGCATGCGTAAACGTAGTCTTGCTTAGTCCCGCTCAGAAAGGCGTCGACGAGTGAAAATCTAGAAATATTAAGCGCAGTTCTCAGCAATAGGAGAGAGCCGAAAATCACAAGCACACTTTGCAAAAGTGCGTGCTAAAAAATCAACGATGGCAGTGCCAAACTTTCTTCAACTTATTCTGGTAAAAAAAAAACGTTTCCAGTTCTTTGGGCGCACTGCCGATAGATAGAATCGCAGTTTTTTCTAAGAAAGCCGTGTGATTTGCAAGCTGTGCGTATTAGGCTGAGCTCTAGCGTGCAATGTCGTTAAACCACGTCCTCGTTGTTTTTATTACCAGCTTGCGAGAGCTGTCGTGCCAAGCTACCAGAGGCAAAGGACGAGGAGATACAACATCCCGTAAGTTCTCTCTTGCCTTACGGCTACTTCTCAGGTCTTGACTTGCGGCTTTTGTTTCCTGAGGCAAGCTTTGACCACACTGGCCACTTCTCGGAGAACATTTATTGACGGAATTACCTTATTTACGTTACCTGCTCAAACAACTATCTCGACAACAAGATGTATTCATTCTTAGCTGCACGACCAGGAACAAGCGCTCTCTGTGTCGCCTATCTAAAACTCGGACGACAGTGATTTTAGGCATTTCAAGATCAAATGACTTCCCTCTCATTAACGAACCTAATATGGTCGAAATTTCCGGAGCCTTCAACTACGCCCTCTCTCACGATCGTATGGTAATTTTGGCACGCAAACCCCCCGATATTGTTATTATTGCTATTATTATTAATATTTATTGCTTTGATCAATAATTAAAACGCTCATTTAAGGAGGTGTACAAGCGAAAATAAAAATTCGGGAGATCCCACGTGCCTTGGAATCAATGTTATGCGAAGCATGCGGAAAAAGGTGACCGTGTGGCAATTTTTTCATTGAGCGACACGTTATAAAACGAAGCTGAATATATGTGCAAACGTGGCGCGCACAGACATATGTTGAAGATTAATTTGATTGATATGTGTGGTCTAACGTCCCAAAACCACCATATAATTATGAGAGACGCCGTAGTGGAGGGCTCCAGAAATTTCGACCCTCTGGGGTTCTTTAAAGTCCACACAAATCTTAGCACACGAGCCTACAACATCATATGTTGAAGAGTTGAAGTTCTTTATATAACCAGTTGTTTGCATTTACGCACCTATACCAACTGGAACATCCGTATTAGCAACGTCAGAAGCTGTTATGAAGCGCTGATGCGTGCGAGGATGCTGGCCCTGGACACTGCTACATAAATCAGCTTCAGCGCATGGCAACTGACCACAGTTGACGCTAACCCGACGTGACGGCTGCATAGTAAAATGAGTACATATGTAATGTGCCAAAAATTGTGTAGGCAACACTGCCACCACTATTGACGTTTCATGAAGATTACCGTCAATTTGAAAAGTAGTTCCGAGACCTGGCGTAGCTTTGTGGTAAAATATTTCATTGCCACGCAGAATGCTTGGGTTCAATTTCAGCTGGGACCCTGATATCTATTCTTTGCATTCGTTGGGTCGAGGCTATCGATGTCGGGTATTTCTTAACGCCAACGCTTTAAAACTGGCCATGTGTGTTCTCGTAGTTCTTGGGTATATACTAAGTGTATATCACCTGTGGCACATACCCGCATATCATCGGCACATACCCACCCGTGAGTATGTGCCACTGTCTGGAGGGAAGTGTTTGATGACGTACGCGACTGCATTTTGACGTGCTTCATGTCTTGACCAGCTCGTCATATTTGTCAAACCATCTTACCCTCCCATGCTAATTTTGATTCACGCTAACTTAAGGGGGTGATAGCGAGAGCACCCAAACGTAAGCAGATAGATAGATAGATAGATAGATAGATAGATAGATAGATAGATAGATAGATAGATAGATAGATAGATAGATAGATAGATAGATGCGCTGAAATTCACCGAAGTTCTCTATGAAAAAAAAAGAAATAATTCCTAGGACGAAGTCAAAATAAGTGAACACGAGCCGACAAGTTGGTATTTTTACGCTCTAGCTGGCCCTGCCAAGACAGAGACTCATAAAAGCGAACACCCACTATAGAATATAAGACTCGTGTCCGCCTCGCTGGTGTCGGTCTAGTATCATGCTCGGCTGCCACGGAGGAAGGAAAGGTAGGAGATGACATGCCCAGCCGGCGCGCTACGTGAGAAGTTTGGAGGAAATGACATCATGGCGGCCATATTCACTGGGCACAATGGCAGCGTTGCTATGCTTACGTCTTGCGCAGTGGAGCTGGTCTAGCTGTGAGCGGCCGCGGCTGGCGGCGGCACGTGTGCCTCCCCAGGTCTCGTGCTGAGCCGTGACGGACAATATCCGTGCTCTGCGCCGCGTTATTGGTTACGCAGTGTTCTCCTGGCAGTTACTGTACTCTTAGCAACGTTACAAACCCTTTTGTCCATCACGGGGTTTCAACAGTGCCCAGAACGAGTGCATATTCATGTGTCATGCGGCGGATGACGCGGATGAAGCAATTAGTGTTCAGCGAAATAGCGTTGGGCACCATGACGAAGCTGCAACTACGACAAATGCCTTGCAGGTAGTCACGGTTGAGCAGTGCTCCTGCTTGTGACAATGGACGACGCTGTTGAGCCCAGCAAGACGCAATGAGGACCATGTGCACATACGTAGATTCATGTTGTGTGTGTATAGTAACAATTTGCATGTGCGTATTAAAACACCTTTTCTCTTCCGCTTCGCATACTCTTCCCAAGCATTGCATGTGATCTCAACGTAACAGCAACCACAATCAAATGTCACTTGAACCGTGCTCAAAGTCACCACGGTCGCAGAATGCTGACGCCACTGAGTTTCCCGCAGAACACGGGCAGAGTGGCCGGATGCTGCGTCGTCCGCGTGGCGGAATGCAACCGTAGAAGGCGCACGGCCGATCGTGTTATTGTACAGTTGCTGAATTAATTACGTGAAAACATTCGCTGTTGTCAGTGCATCTAGCGCGCGTTCGCTTGTACTTGCTTCGTTGTCGGTGAGCTGTTACTCGCTGTTAATACTCGGACGAAATAATTTCGCCGAAGGTGTCGCGCTGGCCCAGAGTGTTGAGCCCCGTTCCATTTGTTTCGTATCGTCACGACACGCGCGCTGCGCAGCTCACGTGCTTTCCGAGCCGGAGAAAGAGTCGTGCCTTCTGCTTTACATTCAAATGTAATCAAGAGAGGAGAATTCGCCTAGTCAATATGGCCGACTTGCGGCTTCATCACAGCTTCACAACGAGTGACGTCAGGACCTCTCCTACCTTTCCTTCCTCCGTGTCGGCTGCTGACGCGAAAGTCGTGGGCATGGCGGTCGGACTTCAATCCTAGAGGTCCGTGAACTGTGCGATGTCAGTGCATGTGAAAGAACAACAGATGGTCGAAATTTCTGGAGCTCTACGCTCTCGATTGCCTCGCAATCACATCGGGCTTTCGGGACGTGAACCCCTGCGTATTATTATTACTAGAATCAGGCTTGAGCTGTGGCAAGTAACCTTTGGACTGTTCAAAACATTTCAATACAATAATTACCAACAAAACGTCCGTCTTTGAGAAGGTGCAGTACTCGAAGCGAATGGAAGTAACTATAAGTTAGTATAATAGAGAGGCAGTGAGAGAGAGAAAAGAAGTATGGGAAGGTGGGGAAGTAAACCGGTTATAGCCATTTTCTACCCTACACCGTGAGATACAGAGGAGTATGAAAAGAAAGGAGGAAGGCAATATGAAACAGAGCAACTAATACGCACGCATACACAGCTTCTCGGTGTGTAAGAAACGAACTTAGTTTAAAGTTATGTAAGAAAAAAAATGTCACAGCTTTGCCACAAAGGCGAAGTAATGAACGTGATAGCAACAAATTGGAAGGTCATGCGCAGAATGCAAGCAGATTGAAACGTGCCCAGCGTCTCTCACGCACAGAGGACGCACGAAACGTACTCATAGGTACAGATGGACGCGAATAAGCGCCTCAGTTGTTACTTCGCAGTGTCTTAAAAGCGCGCCCTTTTCGCAAACGGAGGCTGTGCGACGATTGCAGTGACCTTTGCGCGCTCCGTAACGACAACAGAATCGTTCCAGTGCAAGTTCACCGCGAGCCAATTCGTATAATCCTCCCCACCAGGAGATAAGGGCGCGCGAGAGATCGTCCACTCCCCTCCTCTCCGCGAGCCAAAATACGCGTGAGATGAGAGCTCCGTGCAGTCATTGCGCCATCTTGGTGATAATGCTGAAAACACGATAGTTCCCGCCCCCCGAGATGCCTGCCAACAGCGGTAAGTGGTCGATATAAATAGCTTGCCGTTGGACCGTTGCAGGAGGTATATCTCGGTGGCTCAGTGATTAACGCTTCGCATTCACGACGCGGAGGTCCCACGTTCGATTCTGTGCGCTGGTGTCTTTTTCTGGATTTCTTTCTTCCTTGCGTTTTCATATATATAGATACATATACATATACGTACATGACGTCGATGCCGGTGCCGGCAGCAAAATCCAGCCGAGAGTGTCCATATAATTGCTATCGCAGTAAAAACAGGGAAGATTGTAATGGAGTCACACTCGTTAGAGGTGCAGGTTTACAGCACAGTACGGTATTGAAAACCAGTGTGAAGCAAAAAAAAGAGAGAAAAACTCAGAAAACAATGGCCAGACAGCTAGGCAACGATAGATGCAACAGATCAAATAATGCAATCTTATAGCAGGTTGGCTCTTCACCTGTCACCGCCCCGTTACGGAGCGGACGTCAGCCATTTCGACTGTGTTGCATGCTTGCATCCCACCATCAAGAAGCAAATGAGTATGTAAGCTTCTTTTATCTCTCTGAAGCAAGTAATATCACCGCTGTACTTTCTATAGTCATTTTATGGTGATTTGGTTGTTTCTGAATGGTTAAGGACACCCAAGAGAGAAAATGCGCCAATCTCCTTTAAACAGCCCGAACATGCCAACAGTTTGCTACAACAACAACAACAACAACAACAACAACAACAACAACAACAACAACAACAACAACAACAACAACAACAACAACAACAACAACAACAACAACAACAACAACAACAACAACGACGACGACGACGACGACAACAACAACAACAACATATTATTATTATTAATATTATAATATTATTATTATTATTATTATTATTATTATTATATTAAGCTTTACATCCACCCTAAAAACTATGATTATCAGGGATGGCGTAGTGAAAAGCTTGTAAGTGCCGTCTCCAACAACAAGTAAGAATGCGACGACGACGCGAGAGCCCACAATATACACAATTATGTTTGTGTCGGCCGATGCGGCTCATAGACTCAACCGGCTCAATCGTCAAGTCACGTCTAGGTTTCTTGAGGAACCCGCCCAGGGAGAGATCGCGGACGTGCGGATCAATGGCCGTAAGAATATCCTCGCCGTAGACGTCACTCAACGAAGCACATTGGAAGTGCTGAGCAAGGTCAAGATGTTAGATAACATCAATGTTCGCTCATACATACCTGATGGCCGCGACTCTACGGCAGGCGTCATTTACGACGTCGACATTTCCATCAGCGAAAGTGACTTTGCTGCTCTCATCAAACCGGTGTCTGCAGAACCTACTATACTACAAGCTCGTCGCCTTGGCAAATCACGCTGCGTGAAGCTCGTGTTCAAGGGTGACAGCCTTCCATCGCAAGTCAAGGTCGGCCATTTTCGACACACAGTGCGACCCTTCGTACCGAAGCCCCTTCAATGCCGGAAATGTTATAGATTGGGACATGTCAGTGCTGTTTGTACAAACCTGGCTGTGTGTTCGCTATGCTCAGAATCACATAGCGCAGACGCTTGCCAGGCAGAACTTCGAAAATGTCGAAACTGTCATGGCCCTCATGAAGCATCGTCGAAAGATTGCCCAATCATGAAAAAGGAAATGCAAGTGTTGAGGCAAATGGTACGGGATGGCTCAACTCACAGGGAGGCCGCTATCCAAGTACGACGCCGGCGGTCTCGTCGCCGGAGACCCCTGAGGAGACCCAGTGCTGAAGCAAGGATTGAACCTCACCAAACGACCACCGGCGTACCACCTCAAGCGTCCAGACACGCCGACAACAAATCCTCCAAGCAAGACAAGAGCATCACTGGCTCGCCTGAAGCATGGCCAGCGCTGCCAACGATAGACCCACCGTCTGAGCCACCGCATCGCTCGTCTACAGTCACTTCGGAACGAGGATGCGGTGATAGTCGCGACAAAGAAATCGTAGCCATGGTAAAGGCCCTTATGAATACCATTCGTATGCTCCTCACTAGCATTGACAGTCCGGCTGCAAAGAGTGCACTTCAGTTAGTGGATGCGCTGAAGCCGGTGCTATCAAGTCTGGAAAGGCACCATGGCTCCGCCTCTGCAAGCCTTTCGTAAAGAAGTCAAAGGAGCTTCGATATTTCAGTGGAATGCCCGAGGCCTCAAGCCCCGCATTCCTGATATACGACAATTTGTGTTCAAAAAGCAGTTTCCAATTATTGTTATCTGTGAGCCAAGGCTACGCAATGCAATACGACTATCCAGGTACGAATCCTTCAAGTCCGCTACCTGCAACGAACAGAGTAAAGTCATTGTATATATCAGATGCGACCTTACCTATATCGAGCACCGTGTAGCACCTCACGATGACAACCAGTATGTCTGCTTGACAGTTAAACGTAGAGACCTCAATTTCACGCTCGTAGGCGCATATATATCACCTTCGAACCGTTTTGAACCTGAAAGACTACGTGCACTGTTAACAGCCACACCTGGACCATGGATCATCACCGGAGATTTCAACGCTCACCACCCACTATGGGGAAGTCAGAAGACAGACAGTCGCAGAAGGCAAGTATTCTCCTTTGCTCTGGAGCAGCAGCTGCTTTGTGTAAACGACGGAAGCCCAACGTTTCTACGGGGAACGACATACAGCAGCTGCCTTGACTTGACATTTGTGTCACGAAGCCTAAATGGAAAGGTCAAGTGGTTCGCAGACTATGAAACTCATGGAAGCGACCACATACCAACTTATTTGAAGATCACGGGCCTGGAAATATCGCCAAACTACGACACTTCTACTCGCATCGACTGGAAAAAGTTCAGGTCACTGACGGAAAAAAGGTGTCAAGAAAATAAAACGCCTCCTCTTGACACCCTCGAGGATATGATTAGAGGTGCTACTCAAGAAGCGACCTATCATATTCAACATACTTCAGATTATTGTCAATATCAAGCGGAATTGGAACGGCTCAGAGCGATCCGTCGTCGCGCAGAAAGAAGATATAGGCGCACTAAGTCCATTCACGACTTGAGGGAGGCAAGGCGCCTACAGAAAAAATTTCAGCGGCGAATCATTTCACTTCAATCCTTTCGCTGGAAACATCTGTGCGAATCTTTGGATCCACACAAGCCTTTGACGCAGACATGGAGGATTGTCCGTGGCCTACGAACATCGCCACATCAACATCGCCCCTTCAAGTGTCTTTCTCTCCACCAAGGACGCACCGAAATTGAAGTAGCAGAAAATTTCTGCATGAAAGTTGCCGGTCATGCGTCCACGTGCACCACGCGCCACCTAGAAAACGCTCCAGTAGATTCAAGAATGGACACCTTTTTCTCTCTAGAGGAACTACATGCGGCCTTGACGGCATGCAAACGATCTTCATCGCCTGGTCCGGATGGAATCACGTACATGGCTCTTTGCAACCTCGGAGAAGCAGCTCGACGGGCCCTTCTATCCGTGTACAACGACTCGTGGAGCAGCGGATTTATCCCTCATTCATGAAAATCCAGCCGCCTCGTCCCTGTGCTTAAACCAGGTAAATCTCCTCTGCACTTGACCTCTTATCGCCCCATCGCGCTTACCAGCTGTTTCGGGAAAGTGATGGAGAGGATGATTTTGACTCGTCTAGAGTAGTACCTGGAGCGCCACGAGGTATACCCTCATGCTATGACGGGCTTTCGGCGTGGGAGGTCCGCAATTGATAACGTTATAGACCTGGTCTCATCTGTTCAGCATCAAAAAAGACTGAAACGTTTATCTGCGGCGTTGTTCTTGGACGTGAAAGGTGCATACGATAACGTATCACATGAAGCCATTCTGGATGTCATGGAAAATGTTGGATTAGGGGGTCGGGTTTACCAATGGATCCACAGCTATCTGAAAGGCAGAACTTTCTTTGTACAGACGGAGAATGGCACAACGCACCATTGCAACCGTCGAGATGTGCCTCAAGGCGGCGTTCTTAGCCCCACACTTTTCAATCTAGCGCTACTCGGCCTGGTTGATGCACTTCCAGAATCTGTCCATCTATCAATATATGCAGAGGACATCTGCATCTGGGCGTCAGGCGTAACACGCCTTCATTTGCGTGCCCGGCTTCAGAGAGCGGCAAAAATAGCGACAAAGTACCTGGAAGAACGGGGACTAGAGCTGTCATCAGAGAAATGCTCGCTTATAGCATTCACGCATAAGGCTATGAGCCCATATGTTATTAAAATCAACGGACACACGATCAACTACGTGAAGACCCACCGATTCCTCGGAGTCATAGTTGATCGCGACCTCTCCTGGAGCCCTCACATCGCCCACATGAAAACTAAGCTCACCATGATCACCCACGTACTGAGGTTTCTTGCTGGAAAAACGTGGGGTGCATCGGTGCAAGCAATGCTCCAACTCTACACTGTTTTGTTCCTCGGTTATATGCGATACAGCTTACCCGTGCTTTGCGGGATCCGAAGAACAAACTTGCGCGTCCTCCAGTCGATCCAAGCCCAAGCCCTGAGGATATGCCTTGGTCTCCCGAGATGCGCGTCTACAGCAGCGACAGTCATCCTTGCGCGTGATTACCCAGTCAACGCATACATCCGCGTAGATGCTTTGAGAATGCACATAAGACATTTCGCCCGGCTTCCATCTCATCACCTAGCCTCACTTCGAACTTCCAGGCCCCACTCAGCGTTCAGCGCAACTGTAGCTCAGCATTGCGCAGCGCTTCCATTGCACTTCACGAATGCAGCACAGCCGCCGATACCATTATGGTGCCTACACCCACTCAAAGCCAGTCTTACAATTCCTGGCATCCAAAATAAGAAAAAGTCGACACATCTAGCCCTGAAACAGGCCACATTACTTTTCCTGCAAGAGAAGCACAACGGACGCCTTCACATTTACACGGATGGCTCGGTGTATTCAGTAAGCTCTGCGGGGGCGGTGGTTATTCCCGCGAGGAACATCACAATTAAATTCATAACATCGCATTTGACGTCGTCGACAGCTGCAGAACTTGCAGCCATTCGTGCAGCTCTGGAGTTTATAGTGAAAGAACCTTCGGGAAATTGGTCGATCTTCTCGGACTCGAAGGCATCTCTTCAATGTCTTATATCACCCTTTCGCCATGGACCTAATGAACAGTTAGTAGCTGAAATAAGGCTTCTTCATCACCAATCAACAGAAAAACAGCACAGCATAGTGTATCAGTGGATACCAGGTCATTGCGGTTTATATGGCAATGACCGTGCAGATGAGGCCGCTAGATCTGCACACGATGGTACCCAATACACAGCCATCCCGTTCTCAAGAACCGACGCAGCTACAAGACTTCGTTCGCTTGCACGTGACCTCACACTGGTACAGTGGAACTCGACAGACTTCACAAACGCGCGCCTGCATAACTTGGATCCCGATCTGCAGCTTCGTCTTCCCCCAAGGATATCTCAAGCTGAGGAGACTCTTCTATGCCGCCTGTGGCTTGGAGTGGCCTTCACGAACACATACTCATATCTCATCGGGATGGCCAGCTCTCCTACATGCACTTACTGCAGTTGCGAAGAAACTATCGCGCACCTTCTGTGTGAGTGCACCTATTTCAACGTGCAAAGACAAGAACTCACTGCAGCTCTGGATAGACTAGACAATCGGCCTTTGTCGGAACAAAGGATTCTGGGTCATTGGCCAAGCCCATCCTCAGCCCAGAAGGCTTTGAAAGCTTTGCTACGCTTTTTGCGGACAACTGGCCTCAGAGACAGACTTTAGTGTCTTATACTCTTTGAAGTTGCCTTTCCTCTGTCGCAATTTTTTTTTGCAATTTCTCCCTCTCTTCGTAACATTTATTTTTAACATCTATCATTCCCCTCACCCCTTTCCCCAGCACAGGGTAGCCAGCCGGTCTAAGAACTGGCTAACCTCCCTGTCTTTCCGCTTAAACTCTCTTCCTCCTCCTCCTTCGTAAGTGTCGACAAGAGCTGTGGACGGGCCGAATTTGAGAGCCCGAACCCTGCCCGGGCCCACCGGCTGCCTCGAAGAACGGCCCGAGCCCGATGCTAAAGTTCTGCGAGCCCACCCAGTCCAGCCCGACATACAAAAAAAAAGCACAGGCCCCGACCACGCTGACTTTATGAAAGTTTTCTGGGGAGACAAGATGTTTTCGGATAATTCCGCGTTTTCTTCAACACATCAAAATAAAGCATGAGTAAATGACACACTACAGTCACAATATGCAACGATTGCAAGCTGTCGTAAAAAATTTGCTGTACAATGATTCGGGCTTCTGTGAAGCGTGGTGCTCCTGCGTCACATATCCCACACAACTGAAGGCCTCTTCGCTGCTCGCACTGGTGGCCCGAATCGTCAATATCTTTTTCGGAAGCATAGCAAGCTTGGAATATTCAGACCGTTTCTTCTTCAAGAAGTTTAATACCTAAAATGTACGAGAGGAAAATATTCCATGTGTAGCGTCACAAGGCTCATCTTGTGTGACGTCGCTTTCTCCTCTTCTGTTTTAAACTAGCTAAAAGAAAGGAGTACCAAAAAAGGAGGTGGGGCGGGGTTTGTCTAGAAAGAGGCACAAGTCTGTAAAAAACAGTTCTGGCACGTCGAAATTTTCAGCTTTATTCAGGCTTTGCATTTGACACGACCCGCCCGACAAAAAATAGACAAGAACAATGCAGCCTGAAGACAGGTGAAAGACACAACCAACATAGACAAAAATATCACAGTATATCCATGGAGTGAATGATCATGAGTTGGTGAAGCTGTGAAGGTTTATCGGTAAAACCGTAAATCTTCCGTGAATCTTTCCCAGTACATCATCAAACACGGCCATACGTTCGTCTGCCTGTCTGTTCTGTTCGTGTCCTACGCATCGGAGTGGAGTGAGCGCCGCAGCGCCATTGCCTGTCTCGTGAGCACTCCGAGTACTAGGAGTGGCTACAATGGTGGACAAGCCTGCACCTCAAGCACCCCCCCCCCATAAAAAAAAGAAAGGGGACAGTATGGAGCGTCAACTTGCCACAGTCCCCTTCTACTTTTGTACCCTTCATTTTTTTGCCTACGTGGGTCTCATCCTTCACATTTCGAGAAAATGAACTAAAGAACCCAACAACACGTTTTCGTGATATCCAGCCCGAGCCACGTGCTGGGCCCGAGATGAGAAAACGTTGGCCCACCCGAGGCCGGCCCGCTGGCTGGGGTGGGCTTTCGGACTAACCGAAGCCCGTGTACATCTCTAATATGGACCACCTGGTGTTCTTTAACATGCACTAACATCGCGCAACACACAGGCATCTACAATTCAGCTCCTTCGGAATTCAACCACCTCGGGCGAGATCGAACCGGTGACCTTTGGGTCAGCTGCCGGGCACCCTAGCCAATGATCGACCGAGGTGGAGTTTGGTACATGTGATTCAATACAAGTAGTTTGAAGTCGTTTACGCAAACTCATTGCCCTAGAACGCACTATAGTGTGCCGTAGAAGGTGTATACTCTCTGCTTTGGGAACAAACAGGGAACGAAGCACGTGTGATGATGCCACTTATCGAGTGAGGCAGGCTTTCGTGAACCCACATGCCAAAGGCTTATACTGTCGCGCGTTTCACTTGAACCAACTCTTTTATTTGTGAACGCAGTTCAGTGTCGAGGCATTTCTGGACAGCGGGGAGTTCACAGATTTCGAGTTCCGAGTGAAGCCCGAAGACCATCCCCACATTCACGAACGGAAGTTTCGTGTGCACAAACAGTTCCTGGCCATGAGAAACGAGGTGTTCTATGCCATGTTTTTCGGAGACCTGGCCGAGAAAAGTGAAGTGGTCATCACTGACTTACACCCGGATGGCTTCGAGTTGCTGCTCAGGTGAGAAAATCCACAGGGTTAACTGCATGCATGTGCTGCAAAGTGCGAAAATATCTCCTTTCATTTCCGAATGTGTTGAACTCATTTCGCAGAGGAAAGTCGTGTAAACCGAAAAAGAAAAAAAAAATGCTCTGTCGATATTCGGAGGGGCCACTCACTCCAGATAAATTGGTGTATTTTAGATACTTTTGATTTTACAGTAAAATGACGCATAGGGTACGTTAAACCAGTAGGCGAAGAACGACAGGTAAACAGGTCACGGCACTATTATTAATTATTTTATGAAATAGGCTGGATTTTTTGAGCTGGTACAGAACCGCCTTTAATGTTTACTACGAAATTCATGCAAATCACCGCCGCGAATACACGACAAGTTTAGTTTAATCAAATCTCCACCTATACTCTATGAACATGTATTATTTTCTTGTAGACACCGATTTAACTTAAGGTACAGCACAACTAATGGTACGCACTGTACACCAACACAAAGTCAATAAGCAAACGGTTGCGAATCCTTCAGAAATGCTGCGGGAAGTGATGTATAAAACTGCAATACAATATTAGGAGAAAAGGGCGAACAAAGTGTTGCATAATTCAGAAACTAACTTCAGAGAGAAATAGTTTATCGCTGTGCAAGGGTAATCTCTGCGCGCCAATCAAGACGAGGCACGCATACGTATGTGCGAAAAAGATGAGCGGACAAGCAGCCTGGGAGTGATCATTAGGAGACTCATATCACAAAGCGAAGGACAGAAAGCATTGTAGAGAAGCCTCCAAACTCTGAAATGGGTCGAACTCTCGAGTGCTTTCTAGTGGGTCAACCCAAAAAGGATGCCACTCGCGCTGTGAGTCCGTGCTTGGCCGTGACAGTCACCGTAGGGTATGATCGCTGGTTGCCGGCTAATAAACGCCTGAACAACAAGAATAATTGCCACACAAGCCAAATAAAAAACACGCATAAAGCAAAAGCAAAAAGCTGATTCAGAAAGGCCAATTTCAGAGCCATTTCAGGGCATCAAACAGGATAAGTTGCCTCCTTTTGAACATTTCAGTAAACGTGACCGTTACGTTTGAAGAGCAAAACCGAAAATAAGCAACACGAGGTAACGACAAGCAAGTCGACATTCACGTAGCTTGAAATAAATGTTGCCGCTATTCATATGCAGAAAATTTCGTAGTGTGAATATTTGTACGCCGATAGTAAAATACGGTACGTATACTGCACTTTACCAGAGCTGCAGTGATAAGGCAGATGATGGAACGCACAATTTCGATTACCGTTC
Organism: Rhipicephalus annulatus; assembly: GCA_013436015.1. Classification (NCBI taxonomy): domain Eukaryota; kingdom Metazoa; phylum Arthropoda; class Arachnida; order Ixodida; family Ixodidae; genus Rhipicephalus; species Rhipicephalus annulatus. Next base: position 50,748 of record WOVY01005748.1, read on the forward strand.
CTTCGTTTGTCAAAAGAAACGTTCTGGAAAGCTATATTTTCATGTAGGATTTAACGTTCCAAAACCGCCATATGTATATGAGCGACGCCGTGGTGGAGGGCTTCGAAAATTTTGACCACCTGGGGTTCTTACACGCGCACCAAAGTCGCAGCACACGGGCCTACAGCATTTTCGCCTCCATTGAAAATGCAGCCGCCTCAGCCGGGATTTGATCCTGCAACCCAACGCTAAGACAAGAGAATACAGTCGAGCATGGTAGAAAATCTCCAATGTACCTTTGTGGTGAAACATAAGGAAACTCACACGACGAAGTCGGCTGTGGAAACCACTTATGATTTGGTACTCATTGAGGATACGTTTGTCAGACGTCGGTGTTAATAGGTTCACGATGATCATAATGAACCGCCTGGCTGATGTGTCACGTTCGCGCTCATACATCGACAAAGCTTCGCTCATGAAGCCGATCAGTTTATTTAGTCTTCTCATCTAACCTTGTATCTATGCTTTCAGGTATTTGTACTCCGGCAAGCCCAAAATGAAGAGCATCGACGATGCTCTTCACGCTAGGTTTGCCGCCAAAAAGTACCTGGTTCAGGGACTAGTAGACGCCTGTGGCACCTACATCGAGAAAAACCTGAAGCCAGATCGCCTGTGCTCCTTCATAAACTACTACATGCAGAGCAGGGAGCCAGAAATGGACGCCATCGCCGAGACAATCTTGACGTCAACCAAAGCACCGGAAATCCTCTCGTCGAAGGAATTCAATGAGGCCCTGGAGGAAACAGTCCGATACATCGTTGATAGAATAAGGAAGGTCTCCGAAGACAGCGTTACCAAAGCCGTGTTCGGCTGGGCCCAGGAGCAGTGCGTCAGAAGCCTGGGGTCAGAAAGCCCGCTGGAAGTGAAGGCACTGATGCGCTCATTCTTTCCCATGCTACGTTTCCTGACCATGACGCCAGAAGAGTTCGTGGTGGGACCTGGTTCCTGGGGTCTGTTTGAAGACGTCGAAAACCTCGCGTTGCTGCGCAATATTGTGAAGGGCGGCTCTCATCCGCTGCCCGAAGGATTTTGCGACGTCACTGCTGACCGCTTCTAGTTGTGAGCACAGTATAACGTCCACATTGCTATAGAACCTGCGATGGCCATCGATCTCGTTGTTTTAGGGCCATGTTTATTAGGGCAATGTTCTCGGCGTGTTTGAAATTATTAGAATGTCCACGGTTTGAAGATGGCGCAACGTTTCGGTGATTGCCAGAATGTGGGAAGAGATGACGTGCAGATTATAATTATACTGTGACAATGTATGCTAGAAAGTGGAGCTAAATGTCAAAAAAGACTTGCCCGTAATGAACTTTTCGTGCAGTATTTGAAGGAAAATTTTGGTAACGTACATGACAAGAACATAAAAAAATAACGACTGCAGTGCTCTGCAAATTTGTGTGGAGCCAAGCTGCACACTCGATTGGACGTATTATGTATTTGGTAATTGTCACTCTGGCGAAGGTGTCACCTTATTGCAGCGGATTGGTACCATAAACCGAAATAATGAAAGGTTAGTAGTGTATGAACGTCAATTATAATTATCTATACAGTCGAATAAATAGAAAAAAGAAAATATGCATTTCGCCTTCTAGACGTCTTAGGTGAATGCACAGAAGACAGTACGACTTCTGGTAGCTGCGTGTGTGTAGCCGAGGACAGTGTCGCCGATCGGTCAAACACCATCTAAGTGCGAATGAGTCGTGAGAATGGGTTAGCCAGTGTTGTCTGGCATTCTTATTTATCCAATCACCCAAAAGAGACTGAACAGTCACAAGACCAATTAAAGGTCTGCCAACAGTTCCCAGAATGCAACTAACATTTCTTAACCTGAAAAAAAAAACAATACCCGGCACGATCAGCTTTTATATTGTGAAGTGCTGGATGTTTTTTCTGTCAACGTGCTGTAATCTGCTTTTTGTGGACTGTTTCATTGCGATTGTTCATGCATTATTCATTTTTTACAATGTATTTTGTCTTTATTACTAATATGCTCTGTAGCACTGTTCTTTACGAGTTCATTTCTAATTTCACTGTAACCCCCCTTACTCAATGCCTTCGTGTATGTAAGGTATTTTTCAATAAATATACAAACAAATAAATAAACTTTATTAGCAGGTATTTAGTTTATTAACTCGTGTTTATTTTTGTCCCAGAACCGCGATATCAGTACGGGGCACATCACAAATGATGATCCGGAAATTTCGCCCATCTGGTGTTCTTTGGCGTGTATAGTGATATTACACAGTACACGGCATTTCGACTCCATCGGAATTCGACAGCCGCGGCCAAGGTCGAACACGTGGGTTTTGGGTCAGCAGCCGAACACTTTGCAGAGAAGAGCAGTTACACTTTGCTTTACACTGTTTGCTCAACGTAGTGTCAGAAATGAAAGAGGGCATGTTGAAATTACAGAATTTTACAGTGACTAACGTCGGTGACCAACTTTTAGCAGTCAGTAAAAAAAAAGAAGACACGAAAATGCTCATTCCTGAAAAAATTATATCTTTTACAAGCTTTTCGACGTATGGCGGAGCTGGCAGACGTTGAAGCAGCTAGCACACTTTACATATGCACTTAGATGCGAGGACAACCAGCCAAAAAATCAAGACAATGACGTCAAAAAAGGCGCATTTCTTCCCACACCGTCGCTGGTCTCACAACAACCTTATCCGTGCAGCCGCACACACTTGACCTCCTTATCCCACCCACCACGCACAAGGTACAACCCGAAGCCTATCATCCTCCCGGTAGTCAGCCACACCGTGGCAGAAACAGCCATCATTTTTTTTGTAGAATGCACACAAGGCCCACCTATGCAAACGTGCCCATTCTTTTTTATGTCACACGCCTCAAGCAGTTCGCATTGTTAGAATGATTGAGTTCGCGTTGCTTGACCTTTCTTCTTGCCTAGAATGCCAGCTTGGCCGTACAGAGGCCTGCAAATGTTCCACTCCTTCGTATGCAACACTAGGTTGCTACCTGTGCCCCCATCGTAGGGGCGTAGCTAGGGGGTGGAACACCGGCAACGTGCTCCCCCCTTCCTTTCCCAAATCTTATTCGCCATGGAAATAAAGAGCGCAAAATGGCCAATTCAAGGGGTTCACTCATCATCGTCAACCTATGTCCACTGCAGGACAAAGGCCTCTCCCACGATCCGCCAGTCAACCCGGTCTTTGCACTTGCTGCTTTCACTTTATTAAGAGGGTGCCCCTCCTGAAATCAAAGTGGTGCCCCCCCCCCCCCGCCAAAAAAAAAAAAAAAAAATTCGGGCTACGCGCCTGCCTCATCGTACACTGTAAGCGTGCTTTTTCAGGCGTTCATTGAAGCACTGCCCCGTCTGGCCAATATAGAAACGTTCCCACTAAGTTCCAAAGATGGAATGAACTACCCTCACGCTGGGCTTTGTGAAAGTAGTTCCGATTGCCGGTTTTACAGGCTGGACTGCGGTCACCACCCGAGGTACAGTTGCAAAAGCCAGAAATATTGCGGGGTGATGAAAACACCAGGTTCATACGAAACGTTTAAGACACTCGCTTAGCCCGTGAGACGTCCTGAGAAAGAACGGAATCACCCATAGGTTCCGCGTCTCACCCAGTGGCCGGGCACGCGGTGCTCTCATTTTTCTGCTGACGTTTTAGCCAGCCGACCACGAAAATGGTGAGGCGAACACAGATGCTGTTTTCTGCTCCACCTGCTCTGCCGGGCTTTGCTCCATGACGGGCGGACAGTTTTTGTTCAGTGCATTCGTAAAACACAGATGCGCAATGCTCCTTTTCACCACTTCGAGTGAGGGGATTCGCAAGGCAGAATTGCCTTTTTAGACATAGGCGCCCGTCGTGGGAAAAAGGTATTTCGAAATCTAGAAAACTAATAGCCTTCAGAGCTGGGACTTTTTTAGCGAATGCTATGTTCCTAGAGCAGGCTATAAGACCGCGTAAAACTTTATCTGCCACGTGAGATAACTGGTAAGTAGGTGAAAGGTTAAAGAAGATGCAGAAATCATCGGAAGATTTATATATCTCTACAACGCGTGCATCATAAGTAC